>JAJOOH010009602.1:0-65061 GCA_029582605.1 Solanum gracilifrons | reverse complement strand
TAAGACACCTTTGGATAAGCGATTGAAGCCCATTGAGCTTATCATTGAACTCCTTGGTTTGAGATCTTGTTATGGGCCTCCTTGGAGTTTCTAAAGCTTCATCCTTGTCCTTCAATGGAGTAGAGCTTCCTTGGATGCTATCAGTGTCCGTCAAAAGTTACAAGAAGACTTTTGGTGAGTCATCGAGTGCTTTTGGCAACCTCATGCTTCTCGTCGAAAGGTACAGAAGCCACAACACATAAAGCATGATATCAAAGGCGAGGTAGGGCAACTAAGCGAACCGCTGAGTGGTTCGGCGAGCTCGTCTCAGCTCGCTGAAATGAGTCGTCGTGCCTATTATCAACCAAACATCTTGAAATCAGCCCCGCAACCCCTGAAAATGCAATTTAAGCTCCTACAACACAAATCCGACTAAGACCCATAGCATAAAAACACTCCCTATTGAAAATTAATTTAACTTAATGCACTAGAAAGCGGGATTTCACCATTCAAGCAAGAGTTATCGATTAGAAATATGCAATTAAGCAATCCGATCCAATTAAAGAGGCCCAACAGAATTCAACAAGATTAATAGATTGCAAATGAGTACCATTTCGACAAATTGAATGTGGGGTTTGAAGTACCAACCTTTTATGCCAACCAAATGGATGTTGAGATGCTAGAAAGAAATGTAATCCAAGTCGTAGCACAATTGGATACTAAAAATACTCCAAAATGCAAGAAATGTAAAACAAGAGTGCAGGTGTGAGTTTGGAAAGATAAAAAAGTGAGGGGACGGGGAATGAATTTGAAACTTTTAAACCTTTGGCTTGGAAAACCGTCTAGTTTTTGCCCATTTGGCAACATTAGTCTCGATCGCTAAACTATTCGGCGTAATGCCAAGTAGTCATTTGCCTCGCCGAATTTTGCAAAACCTCCATGTATTGTGGGAGTCCAAACGGTGGTCACCGTCGAGATCACCGACATGTCGGTGATTCACCAATAATTTCTTGATGTCACCGAGTTTTACAGACTCCAATGTAAAATTACTCTTAAGTCTAACGACGGTCTGGTTCGGGGTCGCCGAACCCTTTGGCAATTTGCAGAATAGACCTGTAATTCACCAATATGCACTTTTCGTTTACTCTCCACACTTCTATCAGCACAATCAACACACCATTATTTTATCAAAGAAAAATAAAGCAATAAATGGTTTTGGGTTGCCTCCCAAACAACGCCTTAGTTTATGTCATGGCACGACATAAGTCAACCTTCAAATCTCATTTTTGGGGTTGACCATACTGTCACTAGGTAAACCCCATTACTGTCTCATATTTAGGTGAGACGACATCTGACCCATTTGGGTATCCAACTACTTGATTGATACTGAATGAGAGGCAATGGTTTGGCTAAGGGTCGACACATCCTCTTTCATCTCTTTCAAGATCTTGTTTGACCCTTCAACTTTATTGAGGATACGAGAAAGCATATCCTCAGACCTACCACCATCTGAATCCTTTGACTTTTTGTAGTCGTGGGGCGGCACATACCTATACTTCTCCCCATCCTTCCAATTAGGATTTCGGTCTCTCTATTCACGATCCTTCCATCCTTCATCTCTAGCCCAACCTTGGTTACCACCCTGCCTTGGGTAGTTTGACCGATAACCACCGCCTTGGTTGGTTAGGAAGTTCACTTCCTCATTATACAAGGCTTCAAATTTTGCTTCCTCAGGATTTGCACACCAGACCCCTACAACGTTGACACCACGGTCACCAACCCCCATGACAATTTTAGATAAAATCTCAAGCTGTATCATGATCTTGGCCATGTTTTTGTTTCTCTCATTATCTTTTTCCATCTGCTCCTTGGATGGCTTGAATGTGAGAGGGGAGACTTGGTCTTCACGAGTTTACCATGCCCTATGATGGTCATCAATCCATCTAAGAGTTGGGCTACTATTGCATACGATTGCTGCATCAGGCCTCCAGGTGAAAGTTGATCAGCAATACCTTTGTTTACCGAATCTAGGCTTCGGTAAAAGTACTGTAGCAAGACATTGTCGGGCAGACCATGAGTCAGGCATTCTAGCACAAAAATTTTAAATTGCAGCCAAGTCTCATGGATTGACTCACCGTCCAAACACTTAAAGCTTTCGATACTATCCAGAAGAGTCATCATCTTCGAAGGAGGGAAAAATCGCACATTAAATGCAGTTACCAATTGCTCCCAAGAAGTGATAGATTCGCAAGGCAACTCCGCCAGCCACTTGCACGCCTCCCCTTCAACGAGAATGGGAATAGCCTTAACCGAACTGACTTCTGAGAAATGTTACTGAAAGAAAATGATCCGCACACATCTACGAAGTTTTGAAGATATTCGTGAGGATCCTCATGAGTCAATCCACTGTAAAGTCCCTTTAGTTGCAAGAGTTGCAACATAGTGCTCGTTATGTGGAACACTACATTTCCCTTATATGGAGGTAAACAGATGGCCCCAATACTTCCCATGAGATGGGGGTCATTAATGTTGGGATTTTGGTGGCTCACCTGGCTGCCATTAACACTCATGCTTTCTGTTTTCAACAAAAATAATAGAAACAAAACTGAAAATTAAGAAAGTGAAGTAAAACTAAGAAGAACAAATTTTTTACTAAACTAAGAATTCTCAAGTAACACCACTTCCCGGCAGCGGCGCCATTTTGATGTTTACGTAATCAAAACCTAACTTCCAATGCAAGTGTCTATGATCGTACAGTAGTAAATGATGAGTCCACAAATTGGACTCATTCATGGATATATTTTAATAGAAATTGTTGCTTATTTTATCTCAATATTTGATAAAAACCCTTAAGTTTCAGGTATTTCAAGTTTTAAGGAAAGCATGGACACTACGTCACAAAACGGTTGAAAAGAACGAAGAAATGAGGGCCTAAGGATCGCCGAGTCCACTTTGCGAGTCTCCAAAGGGTCTTACTTCGCCTTTGTTCTAGTGTGCTGAGCCTTGAAGAAAAGGATCAAGTCGGCGAAAACAGGGAATAGTCGGCGCATCACCGAGCAGTTCCGCGAAGTAGTACCATGCCGCCCAATGAACTAGAGCACGACGATACTGAATGTTGGTGCAAAACAACGATGAACTACACCAAATGGCGAATCACTGAGTTGATCGGCTATTCCGACTAACGACGCCGAACGATCCACTGCAGCACAAATCTGTGATAACTATAAATACTAGATAGAGTTTTAGTTTTAGCAAGAGGGAACAATTATTATAATTTTTACTTAGAGTGGAACAATTGTGATAATTTTCATATAGAATAGTACTTTTTTAGGGTTTTAAAGAGTTGAAGAAAAAGGGGTTTCATCTCCAAGGATTTGGAATTGGGTTTCTTGGATTCTTTATTCTTAGCCTGTAACAAGACTTAAATCTTCATACCCATTTGAATGCAAGCTCATTTAGGTATAAATTTCTATGGCTTGATGTGTGGCTAAAAACCCAAATACTTGGGGTGTGATTTAGCGAATATGGGTTAGATTTATTATTGGGTCTTGCTTACTGATAGTTTATTCGTCGTTTAAATGTGATTTCTCTTAGTGGTTGTGGATGAATCTAATCAATTTGTAGTTGCAAATACAAGTTTATTTATGTGTTTTCGTCGTGCTCAAGAGAGAGGTCGTAAAACTATGACTACTAGATTGATGGCAGTGTGAGTGGGTCGACATGAGGTTCAACTCGAGAGATTGAACCCTAGTCCCATGTCCACACACTCAGCTCGAGAGAGTGAGTGTGTTAAGGAGTAGGCTGGTCTTCATGCGGCAAGTGAGTGTCCGAGAGGAACTCATTTGAAATGGGGTAAGCTGCCCGAGAGAGTGCTTATCCCCCTTAAATCTTAGCCTAGTCACAATTACTCTATGAATCTTCTATTGAAAGCATGCACCCAATAATCTAGCTTAACCCGTATTCCCATCACATCCCAAGGATCCCCTCTCATTGCTTAGAAACCTTTGTTTATTTTGCTGTTTTTACTTACTCGTGACAAAACCACCCATTGTAAATTGACACGTTTGTGTCCCCCCTTTAATTACAATGTTTTTACTCATTAATGTCTTTAGCTAAGACTAGTTAGAATTAAATTTTTATTTTTCTATAAATTCTCAAAACCACTCTCTTGGGACGATCCCAACCCTTGGTTGGGTTACTAAACTAATGTACGATCGTAGACACTTGCATCGGAAGTTGTGTCTTGATTACGCAAACATCAAAATGGTGCCGCTGCCGGGGAGTGGTGTTATTTGGGAATTCTTAGTTAAGTAGAATTTCCTTTTTTAATAGTTGTAGTTTTACTAATTTTATTTCGAGTTTTGTTTTGCTTGTTTGTGTGTTGAAACATGAAGAATGAGTGTGAATGATGACAAAGGTCCCAAATGAACCAAGTGTTATCTTCTCTCTACCCAGAGCCAAAAGAGGGGTGGCCTTATGAAAATGAGGCAAACCTTACTAATGGAACTTGAATGAAGAGTTTCGTCGTGCCACGACGTTAAATAAGGAACTTCTTGGGAGGCAACCCAAGGTTTATCACTTTATGTTTATTTTAGAAATAATGGTGTGTTGATCATGCAGGCTAAAGTGTGGAAAGTGTTTGAAAAATGCAGATTGGTGAACTAGAGGTCCAGTCGACGAATCGCCGAAGAGATCGGCGACCCTGACCCAAACCGTCGTTGGAGTCAAGACAATTTCTAAAGTGGAGTTTATAAAACATGGCGAGCCCAGAGATTATTGGCGAATCGCCGACCTTGTCGGCGATCGTGATCTAGTCCACTGTTTGGACCCCCAGTTTAACTGGAGGTCCTGTAAAACTCGGTGAGGTAAGTGCCTACTCGGTGTGTCACTGATTGGGTCGGCGGGCATGACTAATGTCACTGAATGGGCGAGAACTGGACGGTTTTTAAAAGGCCAAAAGTTTAAACTTTCAAACTTTTCCCTTTCCCTCACTTTTGAACTTCACAAGCTCACACTCGAACTTTAGTTTCTATATTTTTCCATTTCTAGTAGTATATTAGTCATTGATTTGTGCTCGGATTGGGATCACTTTGCCGCCAAGTATTTCAGTCTTTATTATTCGACATCTACGGTTGGTTTCCCGAACTCCGCATGTATTGTTTAGAAATTGAACTCTTATGCAAATGATTCTATCTTGTTGATGTGTGGTGGGCCTCTCTGATAGGATTAAGTTGCTTGAATGCCTATTTTAATTCAAAAATCATGCCCGTAGTGTTTATATTCTTAAAATCCCATAGTTTTGTGCCTTAAAATCGGTTAAATCTGGTGGGGTTGTGCTTGCATGTTGTTGAGTCTAGTAAGGAGAAGTCTGAGTATCTTGAAGATATGGTAAAGACCAATATTGTCATGCCACCCCGGAAGAGAGTACATGGTATCACTATAAATGAAGGGGGATCAAATCCTACAAAGAAGGGCAGACAAGAACCTCCACCTGAAGATAAAGGCAAGGATATGAGGGCCTTACTGGGACAGAGAAGGCCATGGTAGATGCTGCTGGCTCTTAGTGGATCTGGTACTGCTGGTCCTTCTGAGGTGAATGATGAGTCCACAAATTGGACTCATTTAGGGCAATATTTTGATAGAAATTGTGTCCTCAAATGCTTATTTTATCTCAATATCTGATGAAAACCCTTAAGTTTCAGGTATTTGAAGTTAGAAGGAAATCATGGACACTACATCGCAAAAAGGAATGAAAAGGCTGAAAAGAACGAAGAAATGAAGGATTGAGGATTGCCGAGTCCACTTGGCGAGTCGCCGAAGGGTCTTACTTCGCCTTTTGTTCCAGTGTGCTGAGCCTTGAAGGAAAGGATCAAGTTGGCGGAAAAAGGGAGCAATTGGCGTATCGCCGAGTAGTTCCGCGATGCTGGACCATGTCGCCTAACGACCCCGAGCACAACCATATTGAAGGCTGGTGCAAGACGGCGATGAACTACAGCAAAGGGCAAATCGCCAAGTCAATTGGTAATTTTGACTAACGATGCCGAATGATTTGCTGCAGCACAAATCTGTGAAAGCTATAAATACTAGTTAGAGTTGTAGTTTTAAGAGTCGAACAATTATTATAATTTTCATATAGAATAGTACTTTTTGATTTTTTATCTCTGAGTTTGAGAGGGTTTTGATGACTTGAAGAAGAAGAGGGTTTCATCTCTAAGGATTTGGACTTGGGTCTCTTGGATTCTTCATTCTTGGCCTGTAACAAGACTTAAATATTCATACCCATTTGAATGCAAGCTCATTTAGGTATAAATTTTTATCTCTTGATATGTGGCTAAAAACCCCAATTCTTGGGGTGTGATTTAGCGAATATATTGATGGCCTATGGAGTGGGTCGACATGAGGCTTAGCTTGAGAGAGTGAACCCTAGTCCTATATCCTAGCACTTAGCTCGAGAGAGTGAGTGGGGTAAGGTGTAAGCTGGTTTTCATGCGGCAAGTGGGTGTCCAAAAGGAACCCATTTGAAACGGGATAAGTTGCTCGAGAGAGAATTTATTCCCACGTATAGCTTAGCCTAGTCACTATTACTCTAAAATTTTTCTATCGAAAGCATGTAACCAATAATTTAAATTAACCCGTATTTTGGTCACATCCCAAGAGTTCCCCTCTCATTCATAGATTTTCTTGTTATTTTTACTGTTTTTTCTATACTTGTGACAAATCCCCAAATTGATAATTGACACTTTTGTGCCCACCTTTGATTTACAATGTTTTTATTCGTTAATTTCTTTAGCTACAACTAGTTAGAACGTAATTTTATTTTTCTATAAATTCTCAAAACCACTATCTTGCGACGATCCCAACCCTTTGTTAGGTTATTATACTCTTGCACGATCGTAGACACTTGCACTAGAAGTTGTGTCCTTGATTAAACAAACATCAGTGAACCGGGTACAGAGGCCTGAGTCCAGACTTATGCACCGGGTACTGATGCCCATACAGATGGAGCGACTATGTGGACATGATACCCTCTTTACCTCCCTCTCTCTCTTTGTTTATTTTACATTTCAGATTCTGTGTTATTTGCATTTGAGGACAAATGTTATTATTTGTGCTGGGGTGAGGCCCACACCTTTTAAGTTGATAGCCGTGTTTTGTTTATATTTGGGTTGTTCTGTTTAAAATTGTGTTAATATTGCTTTTCTGTGGATGTTTGAGCTTATGGCTCCTTTTGTTTTAAATTGCAAAATGACTTTGACCCTTCCGAAAAATGTTGAATTTTTTTGCACATTTTTGCCACCCTTTATCTGCTCTTGAATGTGGCTGTTCTTTTGCAAATATTTGAGTCTTGGTTCGAATCAATACTGATAACTTAAATAGTGCTCTCAATCGAACGAACATGAATGCCCGGTTACGATGAGGCCAAATGAAGTTGCATAGATAATATGTGAACTCTTTGCATCTCATTATTACTAGCCTTGTATGAAATTGATTCTCTTGTGATGATCATTGCACACTAGCGAAAGTGTGGAGTCTTGTTTAACTTATAGTGTCAATTCCTAGTGTGATGAACTTACCTATGGACTATGAATGATAGATCCTAGAATTTGCCCTGTTTGTCCAGTCAACTAAGTGATGCTATCTCTTGATATGATCTTAGGCAACTTCTACTAATGTGAGCCAATTTGACATATACCTGTTTTGTGACCTACACTGTGAGTGTGTGAACCGCTTTTGAACACCCTTTGAGCCTTTCCCTTTTCTTTGGAAGAAACTTAATGAAAACTATACCTTTCTTAATCCATCACCCATAATGCTCATGAAGTTGTGGTTAGTTGAATAGCCAACTTAGGCCGAAAGCCTAAGTTGGGGGTGTGTTGAAAAGATAGGGGAGAGTCAAGAAGTGCAATGAAAGTCTCCTCTTACCCATGATTTTGAGAAAAATGGAACCCCTCCATATATTAAAAAGAAAAGAAAAGAAAAGATAGAAAAGAAGAAGAAAAAGAATGAAAAAGAAAGTTGAGGATTAAAGTACAAAAGAAATGGGGTTTCCTAACAAATCATGTGAAGCGAATAATAAGATGACCTATTAAGCACTAATGAACATGATGAAGGAAAAAGGAAAGGAAGTTTTGAGAGCACCACATTTCATGAGGATGAAAGTCACTAAGCCTATATGACCATACCTTTGCACTCAGTCCCATTACAAGCCTTGAAAAGACCTTTTTGATATTGAGTGAGCTGAAACAAATGTTGATTGGAAAATACGAGCAAACCTATGGGTGAAATTATGCATTATGTTCTTCTTTGTGAGTGTGAGCATTGCATCTGATTCCAAAGCTTTAAACTGTGAAACCCTTGTGTGAATATGGAATCATTCTTTGTGTGAGGGAATTTGAACACTATAGTTGAGCTTGAACTTGTATTTGAAGCAAGTATTGTGAGCATGATATTCGTTGATTTTGTTGAGTCACAACTTGAATCTTTGAGTGCACATTTGATCTTTGCATAAGTAAATTGAGTCTTGTTGTGTGCATTCATGATTGAGTCTTGTGTAGCACTGTTCGAGACATCCTATTTTGAACGGCTGAAGTTGAGTTTGCTTGAGGACAAGCAAAAGTTTAAGTTGGGGATGTTGATGAGTCCACAAATTGGACTCATTCAGGGCTATATTTTAATAAAAATTTTGTCCTCAAATGCTTATTTTATCTCAATATCTTATGAAAACCCTTAAGTTTCAGGTATTTGAAGTTTAAAGGAAAGCATGAACACTACATCGCAAAAAGGAACGAAAAGGCTGAAAAGAATGAAGAAATGAAGCCCTGAGGATCGCCGAGTCAACTTGGCGAGTCGCCGAAGAGTCTTACTTCGCCTTTTGTTCCAGTGTGCTGAGACCTGAAGAAAAGGATCAAGTCGGCGGAAACAGGGAGCAGTCGGCACATCACTGAGCATGACGATTCTGAAGGTTGGTGCAAGACGGCGACGAACTACACCGAAGGGCAAATCACCGAGTTGATCGGCGATTCCGACTAACGATGCCGAACTATCCACTGCAGCACAAATCTGTGATAACTATAAATACTAGTTAGAGTTTTAGTTTTAGCAAGAGGGAACAATTATTATAATTTTCAGTTAGAGTCGAACAATTGTGATAATTTTCATATAGAATAGTACTTTGTTAGGGTTTTGAACACTTGAAGAAAAATGGGGTTTCATCTCCAAGGATTTGGACTTGGGTCTCTTGGATTCTTCATTCTTAGCCTGTAACAAGACTTAAATTTTCATACCCATTTGAATGCAAGCTCATTTAGGTATAAATTTTTATATCTTGATGTGTGGCTAAAAACCCTAATTTTTGGGGTGTCATTTAGCGAATTTGGGTTAGATTTGTTGTTGGGTCTTGCTTGCTGATAGTTTATTCGTAGTTTAAATGTGATTTCATTTAGTGGTTATGGATGAATCTAATGAATTTGTAGTTGCAAATACAAGTTTATTTATGTGTTTTAGGCTTGTTCGAGAGAGAGGTCGTAAAACTAAGACCACTATATTGATGGACATGTGAGTGGGTCGACATGTGGTTCAGCTCGAGAGACTGAACCCTAGTCCCATGTCCACACACTCAGCTCGAGAGAGTGAGTGGGTTAAGGCGTAGGCTAGTCTTCATGCGGAAAGTGGGTGTCTGAGAGGAACGCATTTGAAATGAGGTAAGTTGCTTGAGAGAGAGCTTATCCCCTTTAAAGCTTAGCCTAGTCACAATTACTCTATGAATCTTCTATTGAAAACATGTACCCAATAATCTAGCTTAACCCGTATTCCCGTCACATCCCAAGGTTCCCCTCTCATTGCTTAGAAACCTTTGTTTATTTTTTTGTTTTTTACTTACTAGTGACAAAACCCCCCGATTGTAAATCGACACGTTTGTGTCCCCCCTTTAATTTACAATGTTTTTACTCGTTAATGTCTTTAGCTATGACTAGTTAGAACTAAATTTTATTTTTCTATCAATTCTCAAAACCACTCTCTTGGGACGATCCCAACCCTTGGTTGGGTTATTGTATGATTGTAGACACTTGCATAAGAAGTTGTGTCTTGATTACACAAACATCAGTAAAGTAACCCAACCAAGGGTTGGGGTCGAGTCCCAAGGGAGTGTTTTTGAGAATTAATAGAAATATAAATTTAAGTTCCAATTTGTCATAGCTAAAAACATTATCGAATATAAACATGTTAAGTCTAAGGGGTGACGCAAGCGTCAGCTATCAATGGAGGTTTGTAACAAGTAAGCAAAAACAACAAAAATATAAGGAGTACTAATCAAGGAGAGGGGATTCTTGGGATGTGATAGGATTACAGGATAAACTAAACTATTAGGTACATGGTTTTGATAATAAATCCATTGAATATTTGTGACTAGGCTAGACTATAGTGGGGGTAAATTCTCTCTCGAGCAACTTTCCCCGAATCAACTCGGTTTCTCTCGAACAACGAGTTGCCGCATGAAGAATAGCCTCCGCCTTAGCCCACTCTCTCTCTCGAGCTGAGTGTGTGGGAGAAGGACTAGGTGTCAATCTCTCGAGTTGAACCTTATGTCGATCCAATCCCACCGGCCATCAATTTAGTAGTCTTAGGTTTACGACCTCTCTCTCGAGCAAGCTAAAAATACAAAGCTGAAATCATATTTGCAACTACAATTTCATTAAGTTCCTGTAATGATCCCCCTAGTTGTTATCGGCGTATTCGACCTCTCGGAGGTCTTATACAAGCCCTTAGCATTCGTCATAGCATTTATCATAGAAAAATAGCGGAAAATTTAAAACTTTTTCATAATATAACACAAGACATAAAAGTCACCTCATTAAACTTTAATTCAAAAATTGGAGTACTACGTCTCAAGGTAGCCATCTTAAAACATGACTACAACACAAGAGGGACACAACCCTTACAATACAAAAGAAAATACTATCTAGTACATAGAACTTAAGGAAACTCTTTAACATAAAGGTCCTTGAATCTTTAAGGACACACCCAAACTTCGGAATAGTAAGCCAAGCTTATCACTTTTAGGAAAGACCCTTTAGCCACCATCACCTACACTTGGTGTAAAAGTATGAAGAAGAATGGTGTTAGTACAAGAATGCACTAAGTATGATAACCATTTAAAACATGCTTTTAAAAGGACATTTAGTTGGAAACTATGCATCATGCCTTTTTAGAGAAACTTCAAGAACATTTAGTACATTAGGCACAATATAAACCACATACATCATCATACACATGGAAACCATTCATAATAGCACATAGAGCCACTTATAACATTTTAGGCACATTCAATGCATACAATACATTACCTTCCTCTTTATCTTAACTCCTTTCCTCAAGCAACCCTTAGGGAACACTTGGTGCAATGTATCACCTTAAGGTTACCAAGGGTGAACTTACATATAGCCTCCATCAATCCAACCATATATATTCATAGAGTCATAAGTACACCATAAGACATAGTCTTCACATAGGAACCATCACCTAAGACAACCCCCAAGTCATACTAGTGCAATGTGCAAGTAGCATCCCATAATACTACTCCCACCAAGTGTTCCTAGGAAGCCACCATAGACTAGGTACATCATATTCAACAAGTCATAACATCTTCATTTAACATTAGACATAAGACCAACATACTTCCTAACATCATATAAGGACTCATTCCTTTACTACATCATTAGCCATGACCCATTTAGTTCATATCATAGGTAAACCACCCTCACAGCCCTTTCACAAGCTCACTTGTGCAATGTACACATGGAGTCCCATACCCCCACATATACTAACCAAACCCATTAAGAAGTCATAAGTGTAATTAACATGCATAATCATACTTCATGTCTTGACATAAGTAAAGTCAACCTTAACATGCTTTCATACAAAAATACATAGATCATAGTCTTCATTACATAAAGAGCCTAATCATAACCTCCCTTAGAGTCCACTTGTGCAATGTATAAGTAGGATGCATAGTACTACCTACACTAAGTAACCCTTCAAGAAATCATGACTAGAATTCATAATCTTATCTTAATTCATTTCTTAACTTTCGGGAAACATAGCCATAACCGACATAGACCATGTGAGCTACATGGAATCTGGTGTTCTACTCCCACACCGAAAAGAGAGGGTACTACTTGCCAAAGTAGGACCTACATACATAATAGCTATCTAGTGGATCAACTAAGCTAAGACCTACGGGGGCACATAGTTATGGAACAGGGAGATTGCTACTAGAAAACCTTGACTTACTAAGCGTGGAGGTTTCCATCTCATGAGACAACATTTATGTTGGGAACCCGAACTTGCTAAACGTGAAGGTTCTCTTGTGGGAAGCCGGACTTGCTAAACGTGATGCCCCTACTCTCATTTTTCATGTTTACTCGGTGCTAAGATCCAACTCCCTTTTTAAACATCTTTAAGACTTTATTTAACATTAGTTCATAAAGTAGGCTTTAGGGACTTAATCCATCATATCATATAGCTCAAAGGTTTCTAAGATGAGAATGACCTTTCATCATAGGACCTACATTATGTGAGAATGACCTTTCACATAATCATACCATATTCATAACATAGTCTAGTTTAGATTACAATTGAGGAAACCTTTCAAGAGACTCACTTTAACTAGATTATCATAACCTTATTCATTCATTCATGTGTGTGTGTACATATGTGAGAAAGCCTTTCACATAAACACCTTTATACAACACATATTCATACCTTGATAATCATACACTTTGCATGCATAATAAGATGTAAGGGTGCATATAAGAGTTCACCTTTCAATAGACACCATAACACATCATATTCATAGCTATACATGTAGAGTGTGTGTGTATGCATATTGGTCCTCATAGTGACATATTAGCAACACCATTGATATTGAGTGTTCTTCCCTTAAAGTGATCAGAACACATTCACAATGTCCCCAATTCATGAGCAATTCATATATAAAACCACACCTTATCCCTAACATTATCATTCACATTATAATCCTCATAATCAACACACTTTAAACATCATGCTAGCATTGAGGATTTTATACATAACCTTCATAGCATAACTTCATAAACATAGGCATCATAATCATCAATTCACTTCACATCTATTTCCTTCAAGGCCATGATCTCAGCATGCATAGATAGACAAGAAGTGAACACCTCCACCATAAGTGGATCAAACAACACAACATCAATTCTCATACTATAGACTAGAAGTTAGGTCAACTTACCAATTCTCCAAGCCATGATCACCATGGATCAATCCTCAACAATTCATAATCAATTGACATAGGTAGCAATAGGAATCAACAATGTAATTCAATATCATAAACATAGTCTAAGTACAATTCCAAAAACAAAGGGATCAATCCATAACTATGCCCATAAGGCCATAATTCTCAACTCATCTATATACCAACAATTCAACATGAATAAGTATAGATAATCATAGGAAACATCAATACAATCTAATATAAACATAGTTTCACCAATAGAGATCAATATTAACAAAAACCCACATCGTAGGCCAATTTTTGAGAATTTGGGGATCATGGGATCTTTAAGAATTCCTTTGAAAATTGTCTTAAAAACCTTAATTCCACATTGATTCATCAATAGAATGATTTAGAAAATCATTTGACAAAGGAACCCATGTTTAGATTGAAAATTCGGAATTTTGGTCTTTGAATCACTTTTGAAAATCTTTGATAGAACTCCTTGAATGAGAGGTTATTCAAGAATCAAGAGTCACCATACCTTAATTATTGAAGACCCATGAAATTGAAGAAGAAATCAGTTGAAAACCCATCTTCTAGCTTGAGCTTCATCAAGGTCTTCAATGGGGTTTTTGAGAGAATCTATTTTGAGAGGGAAGGGTCAATTTGAAGAATGGGGTCTAATTTTAGGTTTTGGGGTCTTAACCAACTTAAAATACCCTAAAATAGGTAGAATAATCGTTTATACTAATTCCCCAAAGTACCCAAATTACCCCTCACTTAGTTGGGCCTTTTTAAACAAGTCAAACTTGAGTTTTATTTTCGCAGATATCGTCAGGAAATAAGTTCGCGACACGGAGATGTTGCCACAAGTTTTCTGGAAATTAAATTCGAGACAATAGAGTACGCGACATGTACGCGACGCGGACCAAACTCTTTGGCCCTTGGTGGAGCAGGTCCGCGACGTGGAGCCACTCCCTCCATGCACAACTTCAAGCTGCCTTGGCAACTTTCTTGGCCAAGGTTGGGGTCCTCTTCAGGGACCCTTAGGGTGGCCCCCGGGGAGTCGTATCCAAACGTTTGTCCCTAAAAACATTTATTAAGACACTAGGGTCACCTCCACTGAGTTTAGACTTAAAACAACACATAAAAACATGAACAACTTACTAGAACACACCAACACATAAAAGACTAGTTTCCGAACGTCTTGGTCGTCCCTTGATGTTTGACTTCCAAACTCTTTAAAACTGACTTAAAAGGCTGTTCTTCATTATTTTGACAAGTTATTAATGCATAAAACCCATGTGAGGCTCTACTTTATCCTACATTATTTTGAGGGTCGTTATAGTTCCACCTCAACTACTAAACGAAATAACATCTAAACAACAAATAAATCATCAACAAGCAAGACCCAACATATAATCTAACGCATACTCACAAAATCACACCCCAAGAATTGAGGTTTTAGCTAGACATGTAAAAGAGATAGAAACTTATACTAATATGAGTTTTCATTCAAATGGGTATATGAATATTTAAGTCTTAAAACAAGTCAAGAGTGAAGAATCCAAAAGACCCAAGTCCAAAATCATGGAGTTAAAACCCTTTGAACCTTCAAGTTCTTACAAACCGATGCTATCCTACGGTATGAGTGTCTACGATCATCGATAATATAGTAACCCAACCAAGTGTTGGGGTCATGTCCCAAGGGCGCGATTTTGAGAATCAATAGCCAATTAGAATTTCATTTGAATTAGTCGTAGCTAAAAACATTTACCATAAAATACACTGTAAATTAAAGGGGGTGACACAGAAGTGTCAAATATCAAAAGGGGTTTTGTAACATATGATAAAACAACAAAATAAACACGAAAATCAAGTATGGGGAAGGTTCTTGGGATGTGACCGCAATACAAGTTGAGATAAATCGTTGGGTACATGCTTTCAATAGGAAATTTGCAAGACAATAGTGACTAGGCTAAGCTTTAAATGGAAATAATTTCCCTCTCGGGCAACTTACCCCGTTTCAAATGCGTTCCTCTCGGACACCCATTTGCCACATGAAGACCAACCTACGCCTTACCCCACTCACTCTCTCTAGTTGAGTAATAGGATATGGGACTAGGGCTCACCCTCTCAGGCTGAACCACATGTCGACCCACTCCTTAGGCCATCAGTATAGTGGTTTTGGTTTCGCGCACTCCTTCTCGGGCAAGCCGAAAATACATGGGTGGCTTTGTTTTTGCAACTACAAATTAAACCACAAACACTAGGTGAAATCACTATTAAAATACATCTAACCTATCAGCAAGCAAGACCCAACAAGAATATCAACCCATATTTGCTAAATCATACCCCAAGAATGGGGTTTTTTAGCCACACATCAAGAAATAAGAAATTATACCTAAGATGATAAAGAAATCAACTGGGTATAAGAAATTAAACCTTAAATTAAGCTACGGAAGAAGAATAAAGGAAACCCACTTCCAACTTGGGGAAGATAAACTCCTTTCTTCAAGTCTCCACAAAACCCTCTCCAAACTTCAAAGAAAAATACAGAAAAATTCTGTAGACTAATAATAATTTTTACTCTAAAAATTGTTTTTTTTAAGACTATAACTCTAACTAGTAATTATAGTTATCACAGATTGTGCTGCGGAGGATCGTTCGACGATATTAGTCGAGATCGCCGATGAACTCGGTGATCCGCCTCTTAATCGGCTCATCGCCTTCGGTGTCTTGCCTTCAGCATCCTCATATTCTGGATCATTGGGCGGTATAGTACTGCTTTGTGGAACTAATCGGCGACTTGCTGACTGCTTCTTTCCTCACCTTTTGATCCACTTTTTTCAAGGCTTCGCGTACTGGAACAAAGCGTGGTGCATGTCAATTCGGCGCCTCGCCAAGTTGGACTCGGCGATCCGCAGACTTTCATTTCTTGTTTTTTTTAGCCCTTTTTGCTCTGTTTTGCGCCTAAGTGTCCATGCTTCCTGTAAAACTTCAAATACCTGAAACTTAAGCATTTTAATCAGTTATTGAGATAAAACAAGCATTCAAGGACGCTATTTCTATTAACACCCCGAACTGAGTCCAATTTGTGGACTCATCAATACCCCCAACTTAAACTTTTGTTTGTCCTCAAGCATACTCAAGTTCAACAGTTCAAATAGGGTTCCTCAAACAGTGCTACACAAGACTAAATAATGAATGCACATAACAAGATTCAATTTACTTATGCAAGGATCACTTGTGTAGTCAAAGATTCAAATTGTGACACACCATTACCAGAGATTCTAACGCTTGCAATACTGCTACTTGTGCAAGTTCAAGCTCAACAAAAGTATCTAAATGACCTCACGTAAAGAATGATTCCATATTCACACACATATATGAGTCAATTTAAGATCAGGGATCAGATACAATGCCCACACTCAAAAAAAAGGAACACAATGCATGTTTTCACCCATAGGTTTGCCCTTATTGTCCAATTGACTTTCGATTCGGCTTACACAAGATCAAAAAGGTCTTTCTAAGGCTTGTGATGGGGCTGAGTGCAAAGGTATGGTCATTTAGGCGCAGTGAATTTTTTTCTCGTGAGTTGTGGCATTCTCGAGGCATTCCCTTCTTTTCCTTTATCAATTATTTTTCTACTGCTTCTAAGTCATCTTTTTTTCTCCATGGATTGTTTGAAATCCGATTGCCTTCGTACTTTATTCCTCATTTTTTAAAATTGAATTGAAGGGGTTCCATTTCTATGCAATATCATGGGTTTAGGGGGACTTTTATGCACTTCATGACTGCTCCTTTCCCCTTTCACCACACCTCCAACTTAGGCTTTTGGCCTAAGCTGGCTATTCGCTAAACCACAACTCAAGAGGATTGTAGGTAGTCGTTCAAGTAAGGTCTAGGGTTCATCAAGGTTCTTTCAGAGAAAGGTAAGGCTCAAAGGGTGTTCAAAAGAGTTTCACATGCTCACGGGGTAGGCCACAAAAGAGGTATATGTCAAATTTGGCTCACACTCTTTAAAGTTGCCTAAGATCATCTCTAGAGGATACCTTTGTAAATCAATCAGACTAACGGGTCAAAGTCTAGGTTTATTCATGCATGGTTCAAAGTAAGCTAATCACACAAGATATCGATACTCTTGATCGTTATGCTCAGTCCACTCTTGGAAATATCGTCTAGGTCCTTCACCTCTAGGGTGGTTCCAACCTTGATTTCCAACCCGCAGTTGATAGTGCAGGTGCAAACCCTCCTCATTCCTTCTGTTGTTCCAACCTTGATTCCCTCCCGATTTCAAGTTATCGGAAAAAGAACCCCCCTCTGTGCGAAACACTTCACAGTTGCCTTTCATGTGCTCTTGAAATCTTCCATCTGAGACAACATCTTTTGATGTTTTCATCCCTCTCTTTTTCTTTATCGAGTTGCTCTTGCGTCAGCCTGAAACACAGAGGGGAAACTTGATCTTCTTTGTTGTACCCAACTTGATTTACTCTCGCCATACCATCTAGGAGAAATGAGGCCACCTCAAAGGGTTGCAGCATTATGTCGCCTTGAACCAATTGATCAGCTATCCCTTTGTTGACTGAATCAAGACTTCGGCAAAAATATTGCAGTAACAACTCATTTGGCAGCCCATGTGTTGGGCATTTTCACAGAGACCTTTTATATCTAATCCACGACTAATGAATTGGTTCACTCGCTTTTTGTTTAAAATTCTGAATGTCGTCCCTCAACTTCATCATTTTTGACAAGGGAAATAATCTATTGTGGAAAGCTATATCTAATTCTTTCCATGATGTAATAAAACTTTTGGGAAGCTTAGACAACCACGTAGTGGCTGCTCCTGTTAGTGACAATGGAAATAAGCGAAGCCTGATGGCTTCTTACGACCAATTTTTGAATGACAACGGAGCACATACGTCCAAGAAGCTTTGGATATGTTCATGTGAGTTTTAATGATTCAATCCTCCGTATAGGCCCCTTGAATGTATGAGATGGAGTGTTGTGCTAGTGACTTCAAAATTTCCGTTTCCGCCACCCTGTGACAAGCGAATTGCACCTATCTCACCCAATGGAGTGGGATAATAAACACTATTAACATCGTCAATGTCATCTCGGTGCAAGTCAATATTCACTGGGTTGTTTGCGTGGCAACCGTCCCCTAAGTTCTCACTCATAATTTCTGTTTTCAACACAAACAAGCGAAGAAAAGCAAAAATTAATTTAGTAAACTACGAATGAGAACAAAAATTCTATTAAGCTAAAACAAATCTCAAATAACACTACTCCTCGGCAGCGGCGCCATTTTGATGCTTATCGTGACCAACGACACTATCCTACGGTATGAGTATCTACGACAGGGGCGGAGCCACAGTCATCGAAGGGTGGTCAGCTGACCACCCTTCGCCGGAAAATTAAACGATATAGAGAGGTCAAATTCTGTATTTAAGGGATAAATAATTAATGTTGAACAACCTTAACATAAACTCTTCCGTGGCACAATGGTAAAGCTTGTTCATTTCCACCCTTTGTGCGCATATTCGAATCCCACTGAGCACACAACCATTTTGATTTTATTTTGATATAGAACACAACCTCACACACCATTATAATGTTCCTCAAGTTTCTTAATTATTAATATTAAAATTTTAATAATATAGAGTAACATATATGAATAAATTATTTTAATTTTGATTATTAAAAATCATGTATTTTTAATTTTTATCTAGGATATAATGTACTTTCGAATGGTGAAAACAAAAAAGGCAACATTTTAAATTAAAATAATTGTGTTTATATATGTTAACAACTTTAAACCCAAAGCTAAATTCAATACATGCATTTTATCTTTTTTTTTTTTAAGAAACAAATTTCTACTAGTGTGTTTTATATTTCGTAAAGCTAGACGCATTTGTTCTATCAATATTTCACTTTAAAAACAATAATCATATATTTTTATCATATAAAGTCAATGCTTCAAAAAGAAGAAGAAAAACATGATTGTTTATATTTGATATTGACATATGTTTAGATCGTTCATCGTAGAATAACTAGGCTAAATAAATAACATTCAACTCACTTATTAAAAAAAAATTTGAACACCCTTGATGAAATTTCTGGCTCCTCTACTAGTCATTGATCGTCGATAATATAGTAACCCAACCAAGGGTTGGGGTCGTGCCCCAAGGGAGCGGTTTTGAGAATCAATAGACAATTAGAATTTGTTTGAATTAGTCGTAGCTATAAACATTTACGATAAAATACATTGTAAATTAAAAGGGGTGACACAGAAGTGTCAAATATCAAAAGGGGTTTTGTAACAAGTGATAAAACAGCAAAATAAACAAGAAAATCAAGTATGTGGAAGGTTCTTGGGATGTGACCGCAATACAAGTTGAGATAAATCGTTGGGTAGATGCTTTCAATAGTAAATTTGCAAGACAATAGTGACTAGGCTAAGCTTTAAATGAAAATAAATTCCCTATCGAGCAACTTACCCCGTTTCAAATGCGTTCCTCTCGGACACCCATTCGCCGCATGAAGACCAGCCTACGCCTTACCCCACTCACTCTCTCGAGCTGAGTGTTAGGATATGGGACTAGGGCTCACCCTCTCGGGCTGAACCTGATGTCGACCCACTCCTTAGGCCATCAGTCTAGTGGTTTTGGTTTCGCGACCTCCCTCTCGGGAAAGCTGAAAACACATGGGTGCCTTTGTATTTGCAGTTACAAACCCTTTAGATTAAACCACAAACACTATGTAAAATCACCATTAAAATACATCTAACCTATCAGCAAGCAAGACCCAACAAGAATATCAACCCATATTTGCTAAATCACACCCCAAAAATGGGTTTTTTAGCCACACATCAAGAAATAAGAAATTATACCTAAGATGATAAATAAATCAGCTGGTATAAGAAATTAAACCTTGAATTAAGCTACGGAAGAAGAATAAAGAAAACCCACTTACAACTTGGGGAAGATGAACTCCTTTCTTCAAGTCTTCACAAAACCCTCCCCAAAGTTGAGAGAAAAATACAGAAAAATACTATAGACTAATGATAATTTTTACTCTAAAAATTTGTTTTTTTAAGACTAAAACTCTAACTAGTATTTATAGTTAGATTCTGGAAATCAGATGAGCTTAAAATTCTTGCAGATTTTTCTCCATGTTGATATGCCACAACGTCATCACCTGAAATAGGAACTAGTGTGTATTCCGTTAAGGTGAAAATCTAACTTCATATTCAATGGCATAACTCTTGGGCATAAGGAGTAATACAACAGTAAGAGTGCAAGTCTTCCGGTTGACAACTATGTCCAACCAATTAGGAAAATCATAGCCGTGTAAATATCAGAGACCTTGATATCTTCTGAAATTCCAAATCAACAGCAACCAACACTCCGATACACTAGAAAAGTAGCAGATTTTGAGCCATTGCTATCCCATCATCAACATATATCTATTTGCTAGAAGTTTTAACTGATGCCAAGTGAGTCTGATCTTTAGCTTGCTTAACATTTTGAGTTCTGCATTTTGAAACTGAATCTATTACAATTCCAATGGAATCTATTACACTCTACTGGTGTCTGCAGTAGAGTGTCTTGGTGTTGTTGGAGTTGAGTTTCCTCTTTTTCCATGCTTTGTTTGGTCCGACTGCTATCCTAATTTACAGGACCCCTCTTTGGATTTTTCTCCTTCTGCCCCCTTGCTACCCCCTTTGATATGAATTTTCAGACTTATTATTCACTTATTCCAAATTAAATACCGAGCAATCTACCTGAAACCAGGGGTAAGTGCAATTAAAATGAATTTCTTATAGAATTACATATCAGTAACTAAGAGGCAACACTCGAAGAATGAAATTTATCTTGGGAAAATGAAATATAATATGCAATTAAAATCACTAATGCATGCTTTAAGTTTCCAACTATAAAGTTGAGACTGGATTGAGGATAACTATGTAGGCCACAATATGAAATTGACCTCTTATTTTGGCTGGTTGGTTACACATTTTATGGAGATGAACATTGAATTGCTTTAGGGAACATATCATAATCCCTTACTGTAGAGAATTTTCTATGGATGTTACAAAGTGAGTGTGGTATATATGTTAAGGGATCCAATCTTCTTTGTTATTTATACCCTAGTTCATTTCTTCATTTTTGTCCACTTCATTTTGTTAACATTGATATGAAAGTGATGGAAATTATTTAGTCCTTGTGGATTATAAAAATATGCCTGTCTTGTCTACATAAATTAATCTGGTATCGAATAATAACATAATTGTTGTACTCATGAATGATCAAGGGGAATCTCGTTCTTCACGATCAGAACGAGTTGAATAAATCTGTACTGTTATGGGAGAGCTTTAATAAATCATTTTATTATAGATATCATTTCTCGATACATTTTTTGTTATAATAACTTAATACTTTTAATTTGCAAACTATTGGTTGCCTCAGGTTTTGGTTTCTCATTTTTTGACGAGGCAACCGACTCCTTTTGACTTGATTTCTTCTTTCTGCCGTTCTCTTTTGACATTGCAATAACGATGCCATAACAAACTCATGTGTAGGTAAAAGTAACAATGAATTGTATAATATGATAAGTAAAGTGGATGTAGTTAATTTGTTACTTGGAATAGTAGGAAGAAATTTTGGATTGGCCAAGGTGCATATTGATTCATAAGTGAATAGAAATTCATTGGTATTGTTGTATTGTGTTTGGAAAATGCATTGGTACTGTTGTATTGTCTGGTTAATCCTACAAATGTTGTAATATCCAATATACCTTATCAGCTTTGCTTTTCTGAAATGTTGAAGGTGATTTCTTGATAACTTATTATAGTAACTGTTGCAATCTGGATTTGTTGGTTTGTTTTGATTGTTAATTTCATTTTAAATGTGTAGGGAAATAAAGGTGATCAAATTTGAAGGATCTCCATAAGTCAATTTGATCTCATTGAAGTGGAAGTGGATCATGAAGAGTTTTTGAACTATTTTAAAAGCTTGAATACATTATATTTGATTTTGTGAACTATATTCATTGCTAGAATATATTGAACTATTGTAAGATTACTTTTTGAACTATGCACGTGTACACATATTTTAGAATATGTCTTTATAAGTATATGTATGTACATAAGACATACTATCTTTGACCTACACAAACAACACATCATTATTTCTTAAAGAAAAAGTAAAGCGGTAAAACCTTGGGTTGCCTCCCAAGAAGCGTCTTATTTAACGTCGTGGCATGACACAACTCCTCACTCAAGTTCCATTAGTGATGTTTGCCTCATTTTCATAAGGCCATCACTCTTTTGGTTCTGGGTAGAGAGAAGATAGCACTTGGTCCATTTGGGACCTTTGTCAGCATTCACACTCATTCTTCCTGTTTCAACACACAAACAAGCAAAACAAAACTAAAAATTAAGTTAGGTAAACTACAACTGTTAAAAACAGAAATTCTACTTAACTAAGAATTCCCAAATAACACCACTTCCTAGCAGCGGCGCCATTTTGGTGCTTATTGTGACCAATGACACTAACCTACAGTACGAGTGTCTACGATCGTCGATAATATAGTAACCCAACCAAGGGTTGGGGTCGTGTCCCAAGGTAGTGGTTTTGAGAATTAGTAGAAAAATAAAATTAATTTCTAACTAGTCGTAGCTAAAGAAATTTACGATTAAAAACATTGTAAATAAAAAGGGGTGACACAAAGGTGTCAAATATCAAATGGGGTTTTTGTCACAAGTAGTAAAAACTACAAAAATAACAAGAAAATCAAGTATGGGGACAAGTTCTTGGGGTGTGACCGCAATACAAGTTGTGATAAATCATTGGGTACATGCTTTCGATAGGAAATTTGCACGATAATAGTGACTAGGCTAAGGTTTAGATGGAAATAAATTACCTCTTGGGCAACTTACCCCGTTTCAAATCCGTTCCTCTCAGATACCCATTTGCCACATCAAGGCAAACCTACGCCTTACTCCACTCAATTTCTCGAGCTGAGTGGTAGGATATGGGACTAGGGCTCACCCTCTCGGGCTGAACCTCATGTCGACCCACTCCTTAGGCCATCAGTCTAGCAGTCTTGGTTTTGCGACCTCCCTCTCGGGCAAGCCCAAAACACATGGGTGGTTTTGTATTTGCAACTACAAACCCATTAAATTAAACCACAACCACTAGGTGAAGTCACTATTAAAATACATCTAACCTATCAGCAAGCAACACCCAACAATAATATCAACACATATTTACGAAATCACACCCCAAGAATGGGGGTTTTTAGCCACACATCAAGAAATAACAAAATACACCTAAAATGATACTAAAATCAAATGGGTATAAGAAATTAAACCTTGATTTAAGCAAAGGAAGAAGAATGGAGAAGACCCAGTTCCAACTTAGGGAAGATGAAATCCTTCTTTCTTCAAGTTTCCCAAAACAACTCTCTCCAAACTTGAGAGAAAATATGCAAAAATTACTATTCTATTGTGAAAATTAAAATAAATGTTCGACTCTTTAAAAAATAATAACAAGTTTAGTATTTATAGACTTCAGAAAATAGTGCTAGAGGATCTTTCGGTGTGGTTAGTCGGAATAGCCGATTAACTCGGCGATTCGCCTTCATTGTAGTTCTTCGCCGTCTTGCAATAGCCTTCAACATCGTCGTGCTTTGTGTCATTGGGCGACATAGTGCTGCTTCGCAAATTTATTTTGTTAAATGCCAACTGCTCTTTTCATCGCCTTTTTGATCCTGCTCCTTCAGGGCTTCACGTACTATAACAAAGGGCGGAGTGCGTCCCTTCGGCGAATCGCCAAGTGTGCTTGGCGATGCTCAGACTTCAGCTTCTTCGTTCTTTTCAGCCTTTTTGTTCCTTTTTGCGCCTAAGTGTCCATGCTTCAACTAAAACTTCGAATATCTGAAACTTAAGAGTTTCATTAGATATTGAGATAAAATAAACATTTGAGGACACTTTTTCTATCAACATAAAGCCCTAAATGAGCCCAATTTGTGGACACCCATAGGATTGCCCTTATTTTCCAATCAACATTCGCTTCATCTCACTCAAGATCAAACATGTCTTTTCAAGGCTTGTAACGGGGTTGAGTGCAAAGGTATGGTCATTTAGGTTCAGTGGCTGCTATCATCATGAAATGTGGTATGAACATCACTTTCTTTCCTTTTCTTCAACATTCTATTCATGCTCAAAATTTCACCCCATTATCCCCTTTTATGGAATACCGGACACCCCATTTCTTCGCAACTTTCACAACTTTATTCCACAACCTTTTCATTTTTTTTATTTTTCATTCATCATTGCGGTTTTTACTTTTTATTATGGAGGGGTTCCATCTTTTTCAAAACCATAGGTAAAAGGGAATTTCTTCACATCTCTTGATTTACCTTCTTTTTTTTTGTATGGAGGGGTTCTATCTTTCTCAAAACCATGGATCAAGGGGGACTTCTTTGCAGTTCTTAATCTACCTTCTCTTTTCACCACACCCCCAACATAGGCTTTTGGCGTAAGTTGGCTATTCAAACAAACCACACTTCATGAGTTTCATGGGTGAATGGATAAAGACGAGTTACAATTGCATCAAGTTTCTTCCAAAAAAAGGGTAAGGCTAAAGAGGGGAGTTCAAGCAAGGTTCACAAAATCACAAGGTTAGCCACAAAAGAGGTATATTGTCAAATTGTTTCACTCTTCAAAATAGTTGCCGAAGATCATTTCAAGAGCTTGCATCACTTAGTCAACCGGACCAAAGACGTAAATTCTAGGTGTCATCACACAAGGTTCACGGAAAGCTCATCACACCAGGCATTGGCACCATTATAAAACAAGACTCCACACTTTCGCTAGTGTGCAATGTTCATCACAAGAGACTCATTCGATAATCGGCTAGCCACAACAAGATGCAAAAAGTTCACATAATATCTATGTAACTGCATTTGGCCTCATCATTGCCGCACATTCATTTTATTTCGATTAAGTATTGAAGTCATCGATATTGATTATAACCAATGCTCGAATTTGCACAAGAACAACCACAATTAAACACAACAAAAGGTGGCAAATTTTTTCAGAAGGGTCTAAAAACCATTTGTATTTAAAATAAGGAGCCATAAGCTCAAACATCAATAACACAATATAAAAACACAAATACCCAATGTATATACAAAAATAATAATCATAAGAGGTAGGTATAGAAATACCTCACCCCACCACAAATATAAAAAAAAATTGTCCTCAAATGCAACAAAATACTAAAAATCAATAAAAGTGACAGAAAGGGTGGTAAAGAAGGGTCATGTCTACACAATCGCTCCATTTGTCGGGGCATCAGTGCCTGGTTCAACATCAGCACTACTCACTCCACTAACGTCAGCCATGGGTGTGTTTACAAATGAGATCTGCACAACTGAGTCTACCATGGGCTCCTCCATCTCCGTAAGGCCCTCATAATAAACCTCTTCAACAACACCAAGCTGCTCCTTATCAGGCACAACCTCAGACTCAGTATCAACCACCTCCTTAACTCAAACCTCATCTCCGGTGGTACGCGGAGGCATATCTGTCTTAGTTGGCATGTCGGGGATCTTCACCGTCTCGAAAATCATGGAAATATCTGTGGACTTCAACTTGCCCACGTCCTTCCTCACCTCAGTATTAACGGCCTTTAGAGCCGTCACCTCCTCAGTGGCCCCCTGTCCTTGCTTACAGACCACTATCCGTGCCGCAAGGGCATCCATAGTCACACTGAAGGGTGTCACATCATCAGCAAGGGCCCTCTAGATCATTCTACGAATGGTGGCGTCAAGCTTGGAGGCGCGCTGATTTCCTGTAGTAGGACACTTCTTCTAATTCTAAGTGACAACGATCGTTAGTTAGTAATAAAAACCAACCAAGTGAGTTGGGGTTGAATCCCACACGGAGTGGTCCGTGCTTAAGATTCAAGAGCCACGTACAAATATATTCAAGTCAATCATAGGTAAAGACATTTACAAATAAAAGAATAGTTCAAATTTAGGGTGACACAAGTGTCAAATATGGGGGTTTGGATTGTAATTATCAACTACAATAGCAACAATACACGAATTAACAAGTAAATGAGACGGGTTCTTGGGATGTGATTGGATTATAGGCTAAGGTAGACAAATGGGTGATTGCAACTAATAGCAAATAGTTGTGAATCAATGAATAAGCTAGACTTTAGTGGAGATAAATTTTCATTCGAACAATTTACCCCGAATCAAATTGGTTTTTCTCGAAAACCAATAAACAGCAATTAAGATAAGTCTACGCTTTAGTCCATTCACTCTCTCGAGCTGAATGTGTGGAAAAAGGGTTTAGGATTCATTCTTTCGAGCTGAACCCATGACATCCCAATACCCACATACCATCAAATCAGTAATCATGGTTTTAAAACACTTTTCTCGAGCAAGCCAAAAAGATGAAGGTATTGTTGCATTTGCAACTACAACCCTTTAAATTAAACCACAATTACTGATTGAAATCACTTTTAAACAACATTTAAACTATCGATTAACAATAGCCAGCAGCTAAATCAACCCATACTCACATAATCTCACCCCAAGAATTGGGGTTTTAGCTAGACATCATAACATGATAGAAATTGTTACCAAATTATGTTTCCATCAACTGGGTAAGATTAATTTCATATGTACAAAGGTCCAAATTGAAGAATCTCAAAGTTCTACTTCCAATTTCTCAAAAATGGAAAACTTCAATTCTTCAAAGCTAAGGAAAAATATTGTCTCAACACTCTCAGTTTTAACTCAAAAATTTACTATCTATTCTGAAAACTGATAATAAAATAAAATTTCGAATATGTATTTACAGTCGCCAAAAATATGCTATGAAGGGCCATTCGGCGCAGTAAGTCGGGATCGCTGATCAACTCAGCGATCCGCCCTTTGGTCAGTTCCATCGCATTTTTTCTTTGGCCTTCAGCATCCTCATGTTCTGTAACTTTGGGCGATCATACCCTGCATTACGGAACCATTCAGTAAAACACTGACTGCTTCTTACTCTCGCCAACTTGATTTTCTCCTTCAGAGCTTGGCACATTGGAACTTTAGGAGAGACAATGGACATTCGGCGACTCACCCAATGGATTAGGTGATCAACATTCCTTCTTTTCTTCGTTCTTTCAGTTTCCTTGTTCCTTTTTGCTCATTAGTTTCCATACTTTGTTCCTCAATCCAAATACCTGGAAATCAAGGATTTTACATTAGTTATGGCACAAATTAAAAAATTGAGGACACTAAATCTGTAAAAATAAATCCCTAAATGAGCCCAAATCGTTGTCTCATCAATACCCCCAACTTAAACATTTGCTTGTTCTCAAGTAAAATTCAATTTCAGCAGTTCAAAAAAAATGCCTCAAATAGTGCTGCACAAGACTCAATCATGAATGCACACAAAAAGAGTCAACTTACTCATGCAAGGATCAATTGTGCACTCAACGATACAAGTTGTGACTCACTATTACCAAAGATTCTCAATTTCACAATACTTGCTTCAAATGCAAGTTCACGCTCAACATAGGTACTCAAATGCCCTCACACAAAGAATAATTCCATATTTACACAAATGATTCAACAATTTAAAGTTCTGGAATCAAATGGAACACTCACACTCACTAATATGAACACAATGCATGATTTCACCCAGAGGTTTGCCCTTATTTTCCAACCAACAATTGTTTGAGCTCACTCAAGATCAAAAAGGTATTTTCAAGTCTTGTAACGGGGCATAGTTTAACGATATGGTCATTTAAATGTGGTGTGAACAATTATTTCATTCCTACTCTTCATCGTTCTCATTCATGCTCAAAAGGCACTGCATTATTCATCTTTCATGGATGGTTGGACACCCTATTTTCTTTGCACTTTCACAACTTTATTCCACAATTTTTTCATTCTTTTCTTCTTTTTATTTTTTATGGGGGGTTCCATCTTTCTCAAAATCACGGGTCAAGGGGACTTCTTTGCTTTTTTTTGATTTACCTTCTCTTTTCACCACACCCCGAACTTAGGCTTTTAGCTTAAGTTGGCTATTCAAACAAGCGAGAAATCATGAGGATTATCGGTAATGGATAAAGAAAGGTCACAATTTCATCAAGCTTCTTCCAAGAAAATGTTAAGGCTCAAAAGGTGTTCAAGCGAAGTTCACACACTCACAAGGTAGTCCACAAAAAGAGGTATGATGTCAAATTGTTTCACACTTTTCAAAGTTGCCTAAGATCATCTCAAGAGCTTGCTTAGTCAACCGGACCAACGAGGTAAATTCTAGGTGTCATCACACATGGTTCATGGTAAGGTCATCACACAAGGCGTTGAAACCAATGTCATACAAGACTCCATACTTTTGCTACTATGCAGTGTTCATCACAAGAGACTCAATTTGTTAATTGGCTAGTCACAATGAGATGCAAAAAGTTCACATATTGTCTATGTAAATTCATTTGGCCTCATCGTAGCCGCACATTCATTTTTATTCGATTATGAGCACTATTCAAGTGATCGGTATTGATCAAGACCGATACTCAAATTTGCAAGAGAACAACCACATTCAAACACAAACACGAGGTGGCACAAAACTTTTCAAAACGGACCAAAAGTCATTTCAATTAAAACAAGGAGCCACAAGATAAATCATCCACAAAATGTAGTATCAACACAATTTAGAGCTTAAAACCCCAAATATATAGACAGAACAATAGTCACAAAAGGTGGGCCTCCCCCCACCACAAATAAAAGCTATTTGTCCTCAAATGCAGGCAATAAAATATCTAAAAGTGAAATAAAAATAAGACATAGAGGGAGGTAAAAAAGGATCTTGTCTAAACATTCACTCCATCTGTCAGGGCATCAGTGCTCGGTGCATCACTCTGGTCCTGGGTCTCAATACCCGGAGTCAGTTCAATAGTACCACCAGCTCCACTAGGATCAGCTAAGGGCGTATCTGCCAACGAAGTCTCCATATTTGCATCAATCATGGCCTCCTCAGTCTCTATAAGGCCCTCGTAAGAAACATCCTCAGAAACCCCAAGCATCTTCTCATCCGTCTCAACCTCGAACTCGGGATCAGCCGCCTCTTCAACTCTAACATCATCTCCGATGGTAGCCAGAGGCATATCTAGCTCTACTGGCATATCTGGGACCTCCACTGTCTCAAAAATCATGGACATGTTGGTGGACATCAGCTACTCCACATCTCTCCTCAGTGCAATAATGGTGGCCTTTAGAGTCATCACCTCCTCGGTGGCTCCTTGGCCATGCTCGCACACCTCTATCCTAGTCTCAAGGCCAAAAATAGTAGCACTTAATAATGTCACAACATTAGCGAGGGCTGACTAAATTATGCTCGGAATGGAGGCCTCAAGACAATCGGCAGAATGAGCTAGTTGCCCCATCTGGAGTAGTCCAGATTGAGTGAATGGAGATTGGGAAACAGAAACATCAACAGCTCTGGGAGGCAATGTAGTAGCAGAGGGACTAGGGGTGTCAGAAGGAATAGCACTGGATGTACCTGAAGGCCCAGGGGTCGGAGTAGGCAAAGGTGCCTCGGCTGGTAGTGTGTCTATGTCAATAACCGGGGAAGAGTCCGCTGGGCTGCCTTCTTCTTCTCCGCCTCATCTTTCAAATACTCTGCCTCGACTCTCCGAATGTCAGTAAAAGATGTGGGAATCACTTCCACATCCTTCTTTGCATCTCTAGCCCATCTGCATAGCTCGGTGATCTACACCGGGAAGGGGAGGGAAGTTTGGCGTTGCTTCTCCCGCATAAGCATCTCCGATGTAATGATCATCCCCAAGTTTAGCCTTGTCGCAGCAATGAGGCAGCCTAGGCAAGCTGCTTTGGTGTGGCAGAGAATAGAATCATTTTGGGAGGGCATGATCATGCTGGTGATAAAGCCAAATCAATACCTCGTTGCCATATTGAGGTCCTTTTTTTTAATAGTTGCCCCAACCTCAAGCCACTTGGGAGTGTTGTCAGATATCAACGGAGCCAACCACTTCTTCATGTTCTCCAGCGTCTCTGTCCTATCTTGTATTGACAGTCATCCTTAAGTCTCGTAGTGCATTCTAGGACACCATTCATGGAAGCAAAATGACACTACACCCTCTTCCCCCTGACAACCACGTAGTCAACTGACCTAAATTTAGCTTTCGGTTTCTTTCTTTATGGTATTAATGTACTGTAATTGTAGAACTCTCTAACCCAGCTTGGAATGTACGCTCCACTGGGGTTGGTGAAGAGATGGAATTTATGCGACCTCAGGCAACTCATAATCTATAGGTATCTATCAATGACCCTATCAGTACACAGACACTTCTCCTCGATATTTGTCCTTAGTCCCTCAGTCTTTATTCTATACATATACTTAGAAGAAGAACCCTGTACTGGTGGTGCTAAGACCACGAAATATGCTGGAGCTGGAGGATAAGTAGTGGTGGCCGGAGGAGTCCTGATCCTAGACGGATCGTTCATCCTTTAGGATCATAGCTAAGCCCTCTGTGCTGCTAACAGTTCATCATTCTCATGCTCCAAAGCTGCTGCCTGATTCTCCTGCTGCTCGACCTCACTCTCAGAAGTAGTGAGGTGAGCGGCGTAGATACTATCACTATCAGAGTTGGACTCTAATGACACATGTGCCTATGCATTTTCTTTCCCTTTCCCACTAGTTGTGGGAAGTTTTGTGGTCTTGCCCATGGATGCAGCTACATCCTCATTAATAGTTATCTCGTTGGCCCTATTGCGGGGTGGCATGGTTCTACCAGCAACTTTTGGTCTAGCCAGGTTTGCAAAAACATCGAATAGAGTTAGAAACAATTCAACCAAAATCACAGAAAAGTATTTGCAAACAGACTTGCCGAATCTCTTTAGGGAGCTAGATCGGGTTCGCCGTAAAGATTGGCTCAAAATTCTCAAAAAAATTGGAATGTCCTCGATGGAAAGGGCCTTTGGCGAATCACCGACAGCATTCGGCAAGAAAGGATTAGCCCGCTGAAAGTTACAATGCTAAAAAGGTTAGGGGCGCAGACAAAGGGCGATCAAGAAGGGCTTTCGGTGAGTCGCCGAGTGCATTCGGTGACTTCAGGCTTCTCGCCGTAATTTACAGAACCAAACTTCACATTTAGCACGAAATGAAAGGCGATAAGGGGAACTTCGGTTAACCGTCGAGTGGTTCGGCGAGCTCGACCTAGCCCGCCAAACGACCCAAGGTGCCTACTTTCAATCCAACTTCTCAATTTCAACCCCGCAGTCCCCAAAAACAACATCAAAACATGCACTAATAGAATTAAACTATGACCCATTACACCCATGCCCCCGGGATACTCAAATTTCTCCCTGTTTGGCTAAATTTGGCCATTTGTTGACTTTTGCCCTTAAGAATGACGTCAACCGCTCCATCATTGTGCAAAATACGTTATTTGGCATATATGCGGCCCACTTAGACTTCACCCGACTAGACCCAAAAAAATGCAAGTACAACCCCACAATTTAAAACCAAATTTAAGGCACAAAATCTCTGGAATTCAACAATAAAGGCAAAATGGGAAAAATATTCTAATTAGAACAGACATTCTAGCATATGAACTCTATTAGAGAGGCCCAACACACATCATTAAGATCAAATCATTACAAATGAGTACAAATTTCTAAATTAGGATTCGGGGTTAGATAAACCAACCTTAGATGCTGAATAATCAAGATTTGAAATGCTACACAACAAAGATTCCAACTCCGAGCACACAATCAATGACTCAAATATAGTAAAAATGTAAAAATATATAATGCTAAAGTATGGGTGTGAGTTTGGGAAGGTCAAAAGTTAGGGAAAGTGAAAGAGTTCGAAAGTTTAAACCTTTGACCTTTAAAAACCGTCCAGTTCTCGCCCATTTGGCAGCATTACTTTTGCTTGCCGATCCACTCTGTGACACACCGAGTGGGCACTTACCTCACATAGTTTTATAGGACCTTCAGTTAATGTGGGGGTCCAAACGACGGACTACATCTTGATCGCCGACCTAGTCGACGATTCGCCAAGGTTCTCCTGGGCTTTCCGAGTTTTACAGACTCCAATTTAAAAATATCTTGATTCCAACGGCGGTCCAAGTCGGGCTCACCGACCTCTTCGACGAGTCGCCGACTGGACTTTTAGCTCGCCAACTTGCACTTTTCAAACACCTTCCACTTTTTGACCTGCACAATCAACACACCATTATTTCAACTCAAAAAGAAAGAAAAATAAAAACATGGGTTGCCTCCCAAGCAATGCCTTAGTTAATGTTGTGGCACAACGCAAGTCCACACTTAAACCTCATTCTTGGGGTTAGCCATAATATCACTAGGTAACCCTCTCGCTGTCTCAGGTTCAAATGAGATGAGATATGACCCATTTGGGTCTCCAACTACTTGATCGATACTGAATGGGAGGTAACAGTCTGGCTAAGGGTCGACACATCTTCTTTCATTTGTTTCAAAATCATGTCTGACTCAACTTTGTTGAGGATACTAGAATGCATATCCTCATACCGGCAACCTTTCGAATCTTTTGGCTTTTGATGCTCGTGGGGAGGCAGATACCTATCCTTCTCCCCATCCTTCCAATTGGGATTTTGTTCCCTCAATTCTTGATCACGATCCTTGCAACCCTCAGTTCCAACCTTGGTTACCACCCTGCCTCAGGTATTTTTAATGATAACCACCACCTTGGTTTGCTAGGAAATTAACCTCTTCATTACATAAATCCTCAAACTTGGCCTCATCTAGATTAACACACCCAACTCCCACAATATTAACACCTCGAGCACCAGCTCCCATGATATTTTTGGACAAAATGTCAAGTTGTATCATCATCTTGGCCATGTTATCCTCCCTCTCTTTGTCTTTCGTCATATGCTCTTTGGTGAATTTAAACGTGAGAGGGGAGACCTGGTCTTCACGGGTGTATATTCCATCCAAGAGCTGAGCTACTATCATATAAGGTTGCTACATCAAACCTCTAGGAGAAACTTGGTTAGGAACACCCTTGTTAACCGAGTCAAGGCTCAAGTAAAAATACTGCAGCAACACGTTATCAGGCAAGCCATGAGTTGGGAATGGGAGCACCAACTTCTTGAATCGTAGCCAAGTTTCATGTCTTAGATCGCCCTCCAGATGCTTGAAGCTCTGAATGCTATCCTGAAGAACCATAATCTTCGAAGGAAGGAAAAATCGCACTTGAAATGCGGTAACAAACTCCTCCCACGAAGTGATTGATTCACATGGAAATTTAGCCAGCCACTTACATGCTTCTCCCATCAAATAGAATGGTAAAAATCTCAACCAGATCGACTCTTCAGATATGTTCTTGAAGGAGAACGGTCAGCAAACATCCATGAAGTTTAATATGCTCACAGGGATCCTCATGAGCCAAGCCACTGAACATCCCCTTCAATTTCAAGAGATGAAAAATAGTACTTGTGATACGGAACAACACATCCCCTTCGGCCGGAGGCAAGAGAATGACAGTCATACCACCCATAAGATGGGGGAATTATCATTAGGCTCATTGACATCGTTGAGGCTTCCAATGTCATCTTGGTGGCCTATTTGGCTACCATTGCTGCCGTTCACACTCATACTTCCTGTTTCAAAACACAAACAAGAAAAACAACCACCTATAAATACCTAGTAAGAATCTCAAATTAATTCATTACCTCATTCATCTTAGAACCCCCCAAGTTACTCTCCAAATATTCTCTCTCTAAGAGCAAGGAAGAAGAAGAAGTTGGGGCAGCAACTAGGTCGAGTTTTCTCCATGGATTCAAGCATGGTTTAGGGATTTGATCAAAGGTATGTGAAGCTTAATCATCCATGGGTTCTTCCACCCCAATTGTGAACTCAAGAAGCCAATTCTAGCTACGATTGTGATTGCATTATGGGTAGGGTTTGGGTGTGATTCCAATTTAGTGGATAACACACAATTATGATTGAAGTAGCTTTTTTAAATGATATTATGATGAATTCATGTGATTTCTATGATAAACCCTAATCTAAATTGATGAATGTGATCTTTGTGGGTTTATGCCATTAGAGGCAAAGTTTAAGGTTCATAGTTAATCTTCCTAATTCAATGTTATGTGTAGTAATTGATCAAAGTTAGTATCATATAATTATGAATTAGACTATACTCTATTGTATATGATTGATCTTGACTTGTAAAGATAGAATTGAACTTTTATGATCAATTGAGACTTGAATCACCTAGTAATGAAAGATGTGATCAAATTTCCTTGAAATCTAGGTATAAAGAAGAGATTAAGAAATAAACCTTGAGAGTTGGGTTTGTGATCATGATATCTAGGGCTTTAGGTTGAATCTATGTGATTAACTATTGATGTAAGGGTTTGAGAGTAAAGTATAAAAGAGAATAAAACTTTAATAGGTGGGATTATGGTGAAAGTCCTATACTCACCTAACCTACCTTATGAATGCTTGATATATGAAAGTGATAGAATCACTTGAACATGAATTGATTGTTAAGGACATCTTTCCATAAGAGATGAGTGTTAAGCAAGGCTTAACAAGTAAATCTTGGGGTGTATGTTCGGTTCCAAGTGGATGTTGAGAATGAGATGGAAGTGTCACACAAGATAGGGTCTGGACTCCAAAAAGAAAGGAGGGCCACACCTAATTGATGTGGGGACTATCAAGGTTAAAGGGGGAACTCTTACGTAGTAGAGTGTGGGTTTTCCCAAAGTTAGGTCTCATGAGATGGGAGCCTTCACATAGTTGAGTTAAGGTTCCTAGTTGCAATCTCCATATCCTATTAACTAAGACATGCTTGAGAAGTATCGCATAGTGTTCTAAAGCATAATTGAACTAAGACTTACTTAATGAAGTACCTCATAGAGTCTAAGAGTATAAGTGGACTTAGACATGCCTAAGGTAGTATCGCATAGGGTCCATGTGAAGAGTGAACTTAGACATGCTAAAGGAAGTATCTCATAGGGTTCAACCTAATAATGAACTAAGATGTGCTTAAGAGAGTACCTCATTGTGTTCTAAAGTTAAAGAGAGGAACTAGGTTCCAAACCAAGAAGTGTTAGCATGAGGACCTAAAGGTAGTACTTAGCATGTATAGCATTATGGGGTGCTATGCATGCATTGCACAAGTATGACTTACGGTAACTAAAGAGAAGTTTTTAGATAGGATTGTTCTAGAGTTGCCTTTCCTAGTTATAATTGACTAAATGTGAGAGATTCCTTTAGTTAAGAGAGTTAAACTAATAACGAGGCCCAAGTAGGGTGAATATGACTAGGATGAATTTAAGGCTATGCTTAGTGTGAAGGGTAGTATGGGATTTGTTTCATGATATGCACAAACGTGTTTTGGGGTTATTTAGAAGTATGGTACCCTTATGGCATAGAGAAGCTTAACAATTGACAATGTACATAGATTATAATTAAGATGATATGAAGATCTTATTCTTGAATATGAAGGTGGACTATGCCCAAGATTGACTAAAGAGAGGTACTTAGCTTGGATGGTAGTATGGGATGCTATCCTTGCATTGCACAAGTATACTAGGAGGTGGCTTGTGAAGTAGTTCTCTTGTTATATGAAGGACTTAAGGTTGAATATGTAACCATGAAAGTCCAAGTAAAGACTATGCCATGAGCATGATGTATCTCCTATGCTCATTAAATATATCTTATGTTGACTTATATTTATATGATGCTTGTGTTGTGGATTATTCTATGGCTATGTTGATTGTGTTATTATTTCTTATGCTTATGTCTTATGTTGACTAATCATTTGAGATGCTCTTATGATGTTGTGCTAGCTTTCATACTTGGTACATTTTGTACTAACACATATTGCCTAAATTCTAACCAAATGTAGGGTTGGAGGCTTGAGTTGCTTTGGAGGCTAGGTTTCAAAGATCTAGAAGTGTTGAAGATGTTGGTGAGTCCTCATAGCTTCGAAGAAAACATCCACTATACCTTTATGTCATTTCTTTATGATCTTAGACTATTGTATGGGCTGTGTCCCAAGAGTTTATTCTAAAGTTGTATTAGATGGTTTGAGATAAAGACTATAGACAGACTTCCGCTTGTTACTTTTATGAAATATGACTTCGATTGTAAATGTTTTAAATTGTTCCGTTTTTTCAATTCTATTACCTATGTTATGATGGAAAGGGCTTGTATGAAACCCCTTCGGGGTCAAGTATGCCATGCTACGTCTAGGGGGTACCCTCTCCGTCGTGAAATTGAGCACGAGTATACTAGAGATGAGACTGAGAGGAGGAGAGCAGCGTCAGTGGAGACTTCCCTGGTTGTTGATGTAAATATGCTAGAGACAGACACAACACTCCTACTCAGGCTGGTGAGCCTTAAGGTATTCCTAGCACTTCTACTATTGTCCCTTCTTCGTCTGTTATTGCTACTACTACTATTGATGCTTCGGCTTTCCCGCTCCCATTGACACAAGCAATGCTATTCAAGATGGGCCATCTAGCCTAGTCTACTGACGTACATGCTTCCCGGGTATAGACTGCCGTTCCCGGACTGATTGTGAGGGCCATTCCTACAGCCCTAGATCCATCTGAGATTAGTGTCGGGAGCACCTCGAGTTGATCACCACCCATGGCCTAGCGTTAGAAGTCGTTATAGTGTGAGTGGAGGCATGTGAGCAGAGTGGATGCATATCAGCTGATTTCATGACTTTGAGAGCCGATGTTACTAGTTTGAGACGTGATGTGGATAAGAAATCCATAGGTCTATCTATGTTTTTGGGCATTGTGGACATTCCCGAGGTTCCGAGTACAGAGTTTCCAGCCATTTCTGAGATCCCTCTAGCTATTACGACCAGAGATACATCTATGGCTGATGATGATGACGAGTCTGATGTTGTTGTGACTGAGGAGGAGGAGCTTAACACCTGTGATAGAGCGGTGTATGATAACTTGAATGACCTAGATGGCTTGATGGTACAGACACCCATAGAGGCCTCTCTTTGGGAAACATTGATGGTATGCTTCAACAGAACGAATAATGGAGACGAGTCGGGCACTGATGCCCAAATTGAAAAAGTCTTAATGTGCAAAGTTCACCTCAGACTTAGCCTAACAGGGGGGTCTTGACTCTCTTAATTGCCACTAAGAAGATATTTTTAGCGGCGTTTAGCACTCTTTGCAAATGTCCCTAAAGCCTATAGTGACACTTGATCCAATGGATATTAACTAATGTTTGTAAAGGCTTTATCACTATTTGTTAATGTGTATATTTATTGCCGCTAAAGGTGGTTTTTGTTGTAGTGAAGTCACAATCATTCAGAAAAGCTCAATACTTTCGAAAAGTGACAGCTCATTAGAAAATTCACAACCTTTCGTAAAGGTTACAACTCATTAGAAAAGTACCTTCAATATGAAAAGGTATCTTCTTTTGATGTAATATAAAAAATAAATATAATATAATAATATAGAAGTGGTTAAGTAAAGGAACAAAAACATTAAAAAATATAGTTAGCAAAGGGTAGTATTAAAATGTGCTTATTGAGGTTTATATAAAAAGTCACAATATTTCATAAAAGTCATAATCCTTTAGAAGGTTTATATCTTATTGGAATAGTCACAATCTTTCTGAAAAGTCACAACCTTCCGGAAATATTGCAACTCTATGGAAAAGTCATATCTCTTTCGAAAAGACACAACCCTTCAATGTGAAAAAAAGGTGTCTTCTTTTAATAAAATATAAATATAAATAAATAAATAATTAAAAAATGTAGAAGTTATACTAAATTGAGTGTTTTAAGAAGTAAAACAATATAATACATAGAAAATTTGTGGTTAAAAAATATGAGGAAACCTCTCTATTATTATACAACAATGAGTAGTATGAACATGTGTTTTTTGTTCCTTATCAAAATATTCACAACCCTTCATAAATGTCACAATTCATTAGAAAATCACAACTCTTTGGAAAACTCACAGCTCTTCAATTTTAAAAGTGGTTTACTTTTAATATATTATATTATAAATAAAATAAACAATTAAATATAATATAAAATAGAAAAAATATACTAAAGTAGGTGTTATAAGTTAGGTGCATTATAGTAATTTAACAATTAGGTTATATATATATATATATATATATATATATATATATCAGAAGAAACACCTATCACAAAATAGAGTTAGAAGCGTCTTTACCAATTAAGTTTTCATAAAATAATATACTTAGGTCAACTTGAAATGATTATATGGCTTAGCATATAAGTAATTAGATGGCTCATGAGCTATCATATTAAAGGTCTATGAGTAGTATTTCAAACACAACCAAATTTGTCTCCTTTTAAGTTGAGAGTAAAAAGTTATGCTAGTTTTAGTGAAGCCCTATCATTAAGTCAATGTTCTATTGACGATACAACAGACAGTGGAATGTTCCACGTACCGAAGAGTCTTCCGTGAAGGGTTGTTGTAATTTTTTCAAGATCTTCCTACACGCGTTCCAATGTTATTTTTGTCCTTTGCCAATGTTTTTAGCCCTATTCTATGTCGGTTTTCATTATTTTAACTAAGTATAGCATTAACCTAACTAGTTTTCCTCTTAAAATAATCAACTAAAGCATTCAAGTCATAAATTAAAGATACATAGAGAAGAATTCCACCCAAGGTTTTCCAAGTTCTTCAACTCTAGAAACTCCATAAAAGAATTTCTTTTATCAAGGTCAATTATCATGATTCCATGACCATGGATTTAAGCCAAGAAACATAGAGTTCTTACTTGGGTACAAGAAAAATCAAGTCTCCCTCAAAAAATTTCAGTCTAATAGCTTCATAATCAGGTAAATAATGTTAATTATAGTGATTGACTTAGTTCATCCTCACTCCCAACATTTAAATTCAATTATTAATAAGTTAAATCTAAGGTTATACCCATAATTTCAAGACTTCATGAGAATATTTATATTATTAATTTCAATTTCTAAATTCTTGATTATGAGTTTTTAGATATTATGCATTGAGATCCTTTAGTAGTTGTTCAGTTTTATATTTCCACATGAACCGCATTTACTGAATTTTAATTGAGAATATTTTGATCAAACATTTTTCCATAAATTGATTTTTAGTAGAGTTTAAGTAAACTAAATGTTGTCCAAATGTATCATATTTTATATTGAGAGACAGATCATTATTTTCTGAAAAAAGATTATTCTAGACAGAGTTATTACAGAGTAGTCACCTCTTATAAAGGCCTTTTTTAGAACTTATCTTAACACAGAGAGAGTATTTTTACTTGAGTATTGAGTTGTATATTTTGGAACTAGTATTTAGCATTAATATAGGGAAGAATTTAGACAACTCACATTTCGTATAAACTATGCAGCCAACGTGGGTTAGGATCGCACCGACTTTTAGGTAACTCCTCATTAACATTAGGCTAACCTTTATAGTGAATCCATGAGTTGAGTTTGTTCTACACCCCAACAAGGTGTGTGACAGTTCTAACATCGTGAGTGAGATGATGTATCATCACAAGGCTCATAGTGATGGTTGTCAGTTTGAGAAACTTTACAATAAAGTAAAGTAAAGTGTATATATATATATGTCAGTTCAATATTTGGTATTATTGCATCCTTACAGTAAGAGCTTAAATGATTTTTCGTCATGATTTATTTTATGTTTAAGTTGAGCTAGCTTAAGACTTCTAGCTCAGTGATTTTTTATTCATCTATATTAAAAAATCATACATTTAATGTACATATGTCATTTAACATGTATCTTTTTATGATGAAGATTCAAGTACTTAGGATACTCAACAATAGTTTCGTTGAAATCACCTCATCCGCTCATTAACTTTTGAGTGAGTTCTCCTTTCTTCCAGACTCCTATATTTATGATAAATCAATAGTAGAATTTTGAGGTGTCTTGGGTGTTGTCCCGACACTCATCTTTATACATTAAAGGCTTTCTATGTAGAATGTTTTTGAGATTCTTTCAATTTCAGATGTTTAATTTAAAATTTATGTTTCATACTCAGTATATTCAGAGAGTTTGAGTTTAAATAAATTGTAGTTAAATGTTTATTTAAATTTGATATTGGTGCTTTGATTGTAGTCATTTAGGATGAGGGTTCGCTTGAGGACCAACAATGGTTCTCCAGTGCCAGCGACGTCCAAGGTGTTGGTTCGTGTTTTGACAAACTTGGTATAAAACTATGAAGTTCAATTGTCATAGGGTGTCAATCAAGTAATTTCACTAGGATCTTATTCATTGTTGCGAAGGCCCCACTTTTATAAATGAGGGACTATGGACATTTATGAAAAGTTTTCCTTCTTTCATACTCATATCATGCAATTGAACTGTGTCATACAAAACTTATTCTGACTCTTGTGTTTCTCAAATAAATTTGACTACTTCTAATACTAAAAGTGGTTAAAATACCAAAGGCTAGTAACTATAATATAAAGTTTTCAGAAAGTCAAGAGACTGCAGAGGGTCTTGAGATAAGCCGTAAGTGAGCTTAAGTTTTTGGATTAAGAAAATTAATTTATTCATATGAATCATGCAGATGTAATCATAGACTCTCTTCTCTAAACCTTGCTTCAGGGGAGACACTTATGAGAAAATTGTGTTTTAGAATTCTTGGGTGGTAGTTACACTTGAAATATAGTGCGATTTGTGATATTATGAACTAGTAGTAGTAGAAGTGGCCAGAGTTAGAAGAATGCATTTAGAGGTGTATTAATCTAAGGAAGGGAGATAGTGATGAAGTAAATTATGGTGTTGTTGTCATGCACATAGTAAGATATTAATGAGGAGTTTTCCCTTATGGGTAGGCCAAGAAGTGATGATTTTGTGTAAATTTCATGATAGAAGGAAGTGGAATAGTTAAAAGTCAGTATTATTTAGAGTATACTTTAGACAAAAAGTAGTTTATGATGAGGTGTTCATGAACTAGTGTCAATTAAGTATAGGTGTTGAATAGAAGAGCCGAGTATTCGTGATGCAAGATCTAAGCTAGGATCATGATTTATGAGAGGAAAGGACCGTGGTATTTAGAATATTATGGAACTAATGAAGTTATCATGTATAGTAAATGGGTAAATAGTACATGAGTTCTGAAAGGGAATGAAACAGTAATCCGTAAATAGGTACGCTATGAGATAATGATTGACTACTTGTTATGAGATTTTAGTGGGCAAATATTTCTTAATTTTTTCTGGTTGTCGTAAGTATTATAATATTTGAGAAATTATATTTAATTTTGTGTTTAGTACTACACACACTAAGCTTGAATTTTACACGAGTATCGTGATAAAAAGGATGATGACAAAAGGGTGATGATGTTAGTTTTGAGATTTGATATGGTGGGTTTGAAATAGAGTAGGTGAGGAATTAAGGTGTTAGTTGGAATGAATGTGAGTAGTAAAAGTGTGGTGTTATGACTCTTATATGATAGAAATGAAATATGGTTAAGTCATTAGATTAGCAATAGCATTAAAGGGTGTACCAAAGATCATATGTAGTACGACAAGGTTCTAATTAAGTTTATGATTTTTCATGTGTTCTTAGATAGTATGGTTGAACTGTCAATGTAGGGTAGGCTGATACAAGGATTATTTATTACCGTTAAGAGTTTTGTCGAAGGAATAATATATTGACAATGAAGATCATCTTAAATATACATGAAGTTTCCTCTAGTTAGGTAAATATGAACTTATTAAGCCTGTATTAGTAGTCTAGAAGGAGAAATCAGACTATTAAGAATTAGACTAAACGTTTTTATAACCCAATGATAAGAGGTTAAGAGAAGAATCTTAGAAAGAGGTCTTACAAGGAATCATAGTACGTACACTTGGAAAGTTCAATAGCCATGAGATTATCCTTTCCCGAGTATTAGAGTAAGTCAAATATATACTAGTTGAGAAAAGATGGAATAGATCCTTACATTAAAAGTATTAGCTTTAGACCTATGGGGAGAGATGATACGTAGAGAAAATAACTCAAGTGTGAAAAATCAAATAGTGATGCGTTCAGAAAGCTTTTTTGTATTATATCAATCCATTCATACTCGTAGTGTATTCCTCTAAGTTCAGTTGGTACAACATCCTATTGATGTTTCTAATATAAGAATGATATCCATGACCTATGCTCATACACTTCAGATATAGTCACATGTATGCTCAGTTCAAAGAATGAGGGGTAAATACTATAGCCAATTGATCTCAATCTTACTCTAAAAAAGGATTGATATATATGAACCTATTCATATAAGCACTCATTTCTCATAGTTTGATCACTCTCGCAATTTCATGATTTACCCTATATGGCTAGCAAAAGAATGTTATGCCATGCATATTCTTATATCAGAATTTTCAAATGAATCGTGCTTATGATCTTTCGGTTAAAGTTTTTTGAATTATCCTTTTTCAGTTGTCATAGTGATGATGATGATGAGTAGCATTCAAAACAAGCAGGGTGGCAAGTGTTGCAATGCTTGAATGGTATAAGTGTATCACTTACAAAAAATAATAGTCATCTTCTTACTTTGTGCGCATATATCCTTGTTTATGTCAAATAGTTACAGATAGAGCGTGACTATGTTCAAACTCATATTTTTCGTGACATGTGTGCTCTAGTCTAGTTTAAAAACTTTTAGTATGAAACAGTTCCGCCGATGTTAGTAAGCTAACTAAGAAATAAGGAGAGGTAGCAATAGTAACTCGTTTTCCTCCCATGCTCAGTTCAACCATCATTCGAGGACAAATGATCTAACGAGAGAGATAATATAACATCCCAAAAATTCCAAGTCAAATAAAACGTTGTAAAAAAATTTCTTTAGACTGCTGCTGTGGAAGGCATCTACAACTTGTAGAAGTATCTATGGACCATGGGTGGGTTCATAGAACCATACTCTAAAAACATTTTCTTAGGTCCATGTTTCAAGTAACAGATATGGCTCATAAAACCTTCTATTATCCGTAGAAAGACCTTGTGGACTCGAAGTCCGGAAACATCCCAGTTATCTTTCTATGATTGAGACGGACTGCTCGTCAAAGTTCCTGCCATAGAAAGGATCTGTAGAACCCAACTTCAGAGATCCATTACCCAACCTATTTTCCATGAGAGGGTCTACGGCCTATAGACTTTTATACGAACGGCAGATGGCCTTCCATAGATGACTTGTGTAATTTTTTAGGAGTGATTATTTTTAGTCTTTTCCCACTCTTTCTAAGCCTATACCCAAACTTTTGTATGACTAATTAATGTCATAAGAAACTATTAGCAAAAAGTTGAGTTGGAAACTTCCTTACATATTAAGTTTTGATATAAGATTATACTTAGGTTAAGTTCAAACGATCATATCTCTTATCATATAATGGATTTGGTGACCCATCACCCTTCAAATTAGAGGCCTATGAGTCCTCTTTCTAGCATCACAAAATTTTGCCACATTCTACAAAGAGCACGGTGGAATGTTCCATAAATTGTAGAGTCTTCTGTGAAGGACTCAATTCTTCATCACGCCCTACATCAAAATTTAGTCAGAAAAAGTTAAATCGAGACCTCCTGAGATGAGTTATATTATTAATTACGAGTTCTAAATTCTTGATTATAAGTTACTATATATTATGCACTGAGATCCTTGAGGTTTTGTTCATGTTTATATTCCACATGAACCCTATTTACTATGTTTTCATTAAGAATCGTTTCGTCAAACATTTATTTTTAAAATTAATTTTCGAGAATTTTAAAGTGAGTTCAAGAATAAAGTTTAAAGTATAATTGTTTAGTAGAATTAAGGGATCTAAATGATTTCCAAATGTACCATTTTTACATGAATAAAGAGAGGACTGTTTTTAGAAAAATATAAGAGTTTTCCAGACAAAGTTATTATAGAGCAATGACCTCTAAAATAGGCCCTTTTGAAAACGTATCTTAATCTAGAAAGAGTATTTTACTTGAGCACGGAGTTATATATTTTGGAAGTAGTATTGTTTATCGATATAGAGAAGATCTAGACAACTCACGTTCCCCATAAACCACGTAGACAACGTGGGTTAGGGTTGCACTATCTTTTTGGCTATTCCTTAATATCTTCGAGCATCCATTGGAGAAACTCCCCAGTAAAGTAAAATAAAGTAAACAGAGTATATATATTTCATTATATGCTATTATTTCATTCTTCCAGTAAGAGCTTTAAGGAATTTTTGTTATAATGTTCTCTATATTTTAGTTGAACTACCTTCAGACTTTTAGTTGAGTTATTTCTTATTCAGCAAAATACATACTCATACATTCAATGTACTGATTTTATTCGGCCTGCATCTTTTTATGATGCAGATTTAGGTACTTAGGATCCCTAATTAGAGTTTTGTTGAGATCACTTCATCGCTCGTCAACTTTTGAGTACGGCCTCCTTTTTTCCTTAGAACTCTATTGCTTATAAGTGGTTAGTAATATCATTTTAAGGTCTCATGGATCATGTTGTAACACTCATCTTTATATAGTAGAGTGTTTATGGATAGATAGTTTTGGAGAGTCTTTAAGTTTCAAGTGTTTTTTTTTTTAAAAAAACTTAAGTTTCATACTCAATATATTGAGAGAGTTTTGAAATTCAATAAAAAATTGTTAAAGTTTTGTTTATGTTTTATGGTTGTGTATGCTTGAGTTAGTCTTCCGGTTATAGTCAGTCATTATGAGGGTTCACTTGGGGACCAACAATTGTTCTGGAATACCTGCCACTTCCAGGATGAAGGCTCAAGTCGTGACACAGATGAAAGAAGTATAAATTTTTTAATAGTAGTCAGCTAATTTTATATTTACCATGATGATAGTGGATGTTAACTCTTGGCTCAAATAAATCATTAAAAGAGAATTAAAGTGCACTATGATTGTTATTTCTGCTACATGCCATAAGAGTTTGCAACATATGTGTTATCTAATTCATGGGTACTCATGATAAAAGATTCATAGTGCTATTTCATATTAGGACGGAGAATATTAGAATTATCTCAATGACAAATGATGTAATAGATGTTCTGGTAAGAACTTTTATAACTTTATTAAAGTGAAAGTAAAATTTGTAGTTAATGATCATTCAAGATATGATAGGCATAAGTTAAAAAATAATGTCTTGTGGGTGAGTTCATCGTCGTAAAATACTACTTATTAAAATTTTATACTTGTTTTTATCCGGTTAAAAGCCAAAAGAATAGTAAGAAGGGGTAAATTTATCATCAATGGAATTTGGGGAAGAATTATGGTTTAGTCTTATTGTAGTAGGATAATAAATAACAAGGGGTGTTCTTTTGTACTCCATAAGTAAAATAAATATTTGTCATACTGTAATCTACGACATTCAATTCCATATTACTTGTCAATATGAAGAACAATATCTTTTTATGACCCACCTTCTGATGTATAGGGAAAGAAACATTTTAAAACCCTCAATGTGCAATGAATTTTATCTCATCAGAATAAGATATAGAATAAAAATAATTTTATCGACACAAAATGAATTTGAAATAAGAAAATTAAAAAATTTAGGAAGGGCCTTGAAATGCATTAATGGTTGGACAGAAAGCCAAAAAAATATATCATAGATAATATCATTTTAGGTATTCAAGATCTTGTCATATAATTCTATGTTCAATGCCAATTATTTAATGTGTCTAAAAAGATTTTCTATAGTTTATAATTCTCTTGTTTCGCCTCCATATTTTGTATCTATCAATCATAGTGTAACACCTCGGAAATTGGAAAGTTGAAAGAAAAGGAAAAAAATAGTTTTGTTGCATTGAGATAGTCACTTTGGCGCATCACTTTCCACAACTTCACCACTCTGGGTCATGATGGCCATTCATTGCGCATTAGCATTCTTCGGATTGGCCATGGTATGACTAAAAAGACTCCCTTTTGGTCTTGGATTCAAACAAGATGAAATTTGACCCATTTGGGTCTCAAGTTGTTTTATCGAAATTGAATGAAAGGTCATCATTTGATTCAAAGAGGTGAAATCATCCTTCATATCCTTGAGAACCTTACCCGATCCTTCCACTTTGTTTAGGATGCTTCTAAGCATATCCTCTGTCCAAAAGCTTTCGGGATCAGCATCTGGTTCCTTAGGCTTTGGATGGTTATGAGGAAACACTTAACATTTTCTATCAGCATCCCAAGAACTATCTACGAAGCGTAAAAAGTACTATAGTGCGTAGAAGGGAAGTCGTCGGATTGAGTTCTGTTTTTGAAAAATTCAAGACTCAAAACTTTGACCTAAGAGTAACCATGAGGATTCGTTGCAGTTTAACGGGACGTAGATGGAACTCACCGAACTAATTTTGACTTAGTGAAATTTTTGACTTGAAAATGAGTTCTACGGAAGGGTTACATGGGCCATATATTTAATGTTGGGTCGTAGAGTGGTCTCGTGGGAAGTGAAGGAATTTTAGGTTTATGAAGTTTGTTCTATAGTAGACTAGCAAGGGTCGTAGGTCTAAACTATTAAAGACATTCGATAGTTATTTTAAAGGGTATTTGGGTCTTTTGCGATGAATTTAAAACATATACTATGTTGTTTTGACCCTAAATTCAAGACCTATAACTACCCTTCAACTTCAAAATCCACCCAAACCTTCTCATTCTCTCAAATTCTCAATTCCCATCCCTATTCAACCTCTTTAAATTCTCTCAAGGTTCAAGGAAGAAAACAAGGGTGCAAGTTTCAAGTCTCCATTTTCTTACATTGATTTTTGGATTTGATCATCAAGGTAAGTGAAATTTCACCGTTGGATTGCATTCATCCGATATGTCCCAAGGGATTTCTAAGTTTCCACTTCCATTTCATCTAAATTGCTTATGGTATCATGTGATCTCCATGGGCCTTAATTGATGTTTATTTAATTGATCAAATTCAATATTCCTATGTATGTTTTGATTGAATTACATTATTTAGAATTGATTTCTAAAAGACTCGTGCATTATTCATGATTTTGACTATGAACTTATCAAGAAACACATGAAGTTATGAGTATGAATTATTAATATTATATATCTTCTTATGAGAAAGATGTGTATGATCTAAGGTTGATTTTGAGTTAAGCATTATTAAATTGTGAAATGTCTTTTTTGAATTGAGAATCATCAAATTTAGAAAGGTTTTCTTACATACTTTTTTAATTATGATTGGTGAATGGATTTCTCACATATTAAAAAATCATGATTTGAAGGAACTACTCTTATAAGACGTTATGATTTGGTTTAGTATTATGCTTATTGCCTTTCTTAATGATATAAGACGTTATGGTTAACTTAGCACCCAAGATAACTTTGAGGTAGAAGCACAAATAAGATAGTCTCTAGTAGCAACCTCTAGTTCCCAACTACGTATCCCCCATAGAATTGTCTTAAATGACCTATGTAGTGGATCCACAAATAACATATAAAATGAATGATAAGGAGTTCTACCGTTGGCATGTACACTCTCTATTCTCGATGTAGGAGATATATCAGATTCCATGTTATAGCTCACATGGTGTATAGTTAGTTACAACCAATAAACAATAAAATGAAGTTAGTTACTTCAAACGTTTTATGAAGCTTCCATTCTTATTTTAAGATGCATTTACTATGTTTAAGATTTATGATTCTTGCTCAAAAGATTTTAATAAGTTTTAGCTTGGTCATGCATATAATCCTTTTAATTTATGTTCTCTTATGATCATCTTTTATATTTTTATGCATATACTTCATGCTAAGTACATTCCATGTACCAGTGTATACTTGTGCCTGCATTTTTTTAATAATGTAGGTATCAACATTTCTCATTCTCTGGCTCGTGGCCTGCTAATTGTGTGATAGTTGAAAACTTGGTGAATCCTCATGTTTCGAGGATCATGTCACCTTTAGTGTGTTTTCTTATGCCTTAATTTTTTTATGATTGTACATGGTTTATTGGCTACCTCCCAACCATTCTTTTAATGATTAGATTGGTTTGTCAAGACTATTATTAGACTTCTTCTTCTATGTCAAAATCTTTTATAATATGAAACTTTCTCCTTAAATTCTCGTATTTTCTATTATATTGTGTTAGATGTACGTCAAGTGGCTTGTGTAGGGCCTCACATGGTCATATATACCATGTCACATCTAGAGTGTACTTTGGGTGATGACAAACTTAGTATTAAGAGCACAAGGTTCTAGAAAAAGCTCCTAGGATATTTGAAAAGCCGCTTTGAATAAAGTCATGTTCATGCATGCGAAGTGCACTACATTTATTTATAGGAGGCTACAAAGTGATTAGGAAACATCACTTCTTTCATTACTCTAAAGTTGTTCCATTGAGTCTATATCTATAGAGATCCTTCTCCTAAATCTTGTCCAATGCTTTTTAGGATATGAATCGTCGAACAATTCATGTGATAAGGAAAACATGTAACTATATGGAGCGTGATGTTCTTCACGTTCTTGTAGACCCTTTAGCCGAGAAAGTGACTTGTGCCAAATTTTGAGCCATTTTTCAATTGTTGGCTCAAGATGCGATGACCCAAGCTAGTAGAGAGATCATTGCTCCTCTGAACCCAAAAATGGGTATGACAATTACAAGTATAAGGCACTTCACTAGGATGAATCACCCTTAAATTTATGGGTCAAATGTTGACGAGGATCCTCAAGGGTTCATTGATGAGGTTTAAAAAATAATGGGAATTATGGAACTTTCCATGATAGAGAGGCAGAGTTGGTCGGTTATCAACTTAAAGGTGTTTCTCAAGTGTGATTTATACAATGGAAAGATGAGAGGGCTATTGAGTGGGTCCTCTTGATTGGAAAAAATTTAATGGTTCTTTTCTTGATCGCTTCTTTGATCTTGAGATGAGGGAGGCTATAGTACTTGGGTTCATTAAAGTTCGACAATGGAATTTGAGTGCGAAGAAATATGTTTTGAAGTTTACTCAGTTGGCTAAGTATGCTTTAACTATAGTTTCCAATTGTAGGGTAAGGATGAGTAAGTTTGTCTCTGGCGTTTCAAACTTGGTTGTCCAAGAATGTCGAACCACAATGCTAATCGCTGAGATGGATATCTCTCATTCATGAAACATTCCCAACTAATTGACGAAGAAAAATTTAATGAGAGGCCAAGAGAGTCCAAGAGGGATTGTGTGGTTGATGGTGACTTTGATTATTCTAGGTTCGCTGGACAAGGTCTATCTAAATTTTGGTAAAAGTTTTTCGATCAAGGTTCTTCTAATTATCTTACCTATAAGTTCAATAAGGATAGGAAGTCTAACCGCAAGCCCCAAGGAACTGGTGGAAATAGATTTTCTATTCACTATTGCCAAATGTGTTGTATAAGTTACTCAGGAAAATGCTTAGCCGATATGAATGGTTTCTTTGGTTGTGGAAAGAGTGGTCACAAGGCGAAAAATCATCCATCACAAGCCGTTAGGGTAAAGGTTTGTAGGGAATCTAAGCCTAGTGGTTCTGGTTCATGTGCTCCTCATATGAACATATTCTATGCTATTTAGAGTTGATATGATCATGAGGGTTCTTCGGATGTTGTGATCGCTATGTTGAAAATATTTCCTGTTGATGTGTATGCTTTGCTTGATCTGGGTGCTACGTTGTCATTTGTTACTCTTTATTTGGCCAGGAGATATGAAATGATGATAGTTCGATATGAGAGAACCTTATCTGTAGATAGCAAACATAACTACTTCTACCATCGTCGAATATAAGGATTAGTTAGAAATATTGGAGCAACGCATGAAACTATATATGTTTATTAGGGCATAGCTTTGTTTCACAATCTAGAGTATGAAATGGGAGAAATATTTCCGAAACATACTGTAGCCTCCCCCATATAAGTGTTGCCCAGTAAATACCCATAAAAAGGACTCTAATAGATGTAGCTATTTAGACATCCTAGGACACTTGAACCTAGTGCTCAGATACCACATTTGTCAGGACCTGGGTCTATACCCTACGGGAGAGACGATACCCAAAACAACAAGTGTTACTAAGCTAAACCTTGGAACACATATCTAAGCATAACATAGGTAAACTAAGCGGAAGCTGAAATACATAACTAATTTATAGAATTTTGAAGATCCATGAAACTACATTTCTATTGTCATAAATAAGCATCTACTAGCTAATTGAAAATATATGTTTGAGACAATTCGGATGGACAATATGGAATTTTTTGAGATAGTTAACCACTTTTTTCACCGTGAGAAGGTTGATGTAGTTCAACTCGAACGAAGTGAGAGGGCAGAAAAGGAAGCTCGACCAATCCATTTTAACTGAAAATTTGTCATCAAAGTCAAAACAAAAAAATGGTTTTTTCCTTTGAAGATTCAGAATAAAGATACAATTTTTACGAAATATTGTTAAAAAAAATTCAATTCATGTTTGTGACATGGCCACCAACTACCTCAAAACCAAATACATCATGAAGGAAAGCCTAGCAACATCAATTAATGGAGTCCTTAATTATAAGGGTTCAAGAAATGCTAACTTGAAATGATGAAAACTTACTAGTTGTGAGTCTGAGTACGGGCATCATAATCTACATCATAATAAGAGCAACATAGAGAAAGGTTTGTGTTAGTATGTAAAATGTATTGAGTACGTACGAGGCACTAAAATAGTAGTATAAATGGCATAACAAGGATAGTGAAATAATAATCCTAAAATTATATACATAGTGAATGATTTAAGGAGAAAACTATTAGAATCTATGAAGAAGTATCATAAAAGATGGATGCGGTCAAGAGTTTGCCTAGACCTCTAACCCCTTTAGATATTAAGAGTTTCTTGGGTTTAGCCAGTTACTATTGAATGCTTGTTGAGGGATTCTCTTCAATTGTCTCTCCTTTTATGTCTTTGACTCAAAGGAGAGCTAAGTTTACATGGTTCGAAGCATGTGAGAAGACTTGAAGGATAGACCTACTTCCGCTCTGGTGTTGACCTTACCGGAAGGGAATGATGGTTTTGTTGTTTATTGTGATGCCTCGAGAATTGGGCAAGGATATGTCCTTATTCAAAAATGGGAAATTTATTGCCTATGCCTCAAGGCAACTTAAGATTCATGAGAATAATTATCCTACCCATGATCTTGAACTAGTGGTGGTTGTTTTTGCCTTAAAAGATCTGGAGGCATTATCTGTAAGGAGTTCACGTAGATGTGTTTATTGACAACAAGAGTTTGGAATATGTGTTTAATCAAAATGAGCTAAATCTTCACCAAAGAAGGTGGCTTGAGTTATTGAAATATTATGATATGAGTGTCCTCTATCACCGCGATAAGGCTAATGTGGTAGTGGATGCTCTTAGTCAGTTATCTATGGGTAGCGTTGCTCATATTGAAAACTTTAGAAATGAGTTGGTTCGTGATGTTCATAGAGTGGCCTGGTTGGGTTTTATGTTACTGGACTCCACCAATGGTGGTGTTATGGTTCACAATGGTTCAAAATCGTCTTTTTGCGGATGTGAAAGCCAAGCAAGGTCTTGATCCAATTTTTGTCGACTTAAAAGAAGCAGTGCTTAAGAAATCTGTTAAGGCTTTCTTCCAAGGTGTATATGGTGTACTTAGATATCAAGGTCGTTTGGGTGTTCCAAAATTTGAAAACTTGAGGGAACAGATCTTGAAAAAAGCCCATAGTTCGCGGTATTCCATTCACCTAGGAGCCATAAAGATGTACCATGATTTATGAGAGGTCTATTAATGGAATGGGATGAAGAAGGATATTGTGGAATTTCTGACTAAGTATCCTAATTGTCAACAAGTGAAAGTTGAGCATCAGAAACTGGGAGGTTTGTCCCAAGACATTAGCATTCCTACTTGGAAATGGGAAGATTTGAACATGGACTTTATTGTTGGTTTGCCTCGTACCCGATGACAACATGACTTAATTTTAGTTATAGTATATCAGATGACGAAATCGTCTCATTTTATTCCCGTCAAGGTTTCCTATTTGGCGGAGGAGTATGCTAAGTTATACTTGAGAGAAATGGTAAGTTTGCATGGAGTGCCATTTTCAATTATTTCCGATCGCAGTACCCAATTCACTTCTCATTTTTGGAAGTCTTTCCAAAAGGGTCTTGGTACTCGTGATAAGCTCAGTACGGTCTTTCATCCCCAAATCGATGTGTAGGCAAAGCGTACTATTCAAAGTATGGAAGATATATTGAGGGCTTGTGTGATTGATTTTAAGGGTAATTGGGATGACCATTTTTAATTGATTAAGTTGGCTTATAACGATAGATATCACTCGAGTATTGATATGGCTCCATTTGATGTATTGTATGGTAGGAAATATAGATCTCCTATAGGTTGGCTTGACATGGGTGAAGTAGCCCTAATAGGCCACGAGTTGGTTAATTAGGCCATAGAGAAAGTTCAACTTATTAGAGAAAGGCTAAAAATGGCTCAAAGTAGGCAAAAATGATATGTCGATGTAAGAATAAGATATCCTGAATTCTATGTTCATGATTCGGTTTACTTGAAAATTTCACCCATGAAGGGTGTAATGAGGTTTCATAAGAAAGAGAAGTTTAGTCCCCGATATGTAGGCCCGTAACAGATTTTGAGACTTGTTGGTTAGGTTTCTTATGAGCTAGATTTTCCAAATGAGTTGGCATCGGTGCATCCGTATTTCCATGTATCTATGTTGAAGAAATGTGTTGGTGATCTGACATCCATAGTTCCCTTGGAAGGTTTGGGAGTTAAGGAGATCTTTCTTACAAAGAAGTTCCGATTGAGATTTTACACCGGCAAGTCAGGAAGATGAGAAATAAAGAAGTAGCTTCCGTGAAACTGTTGTGTAGGAATCAGGTAGTTGAGGGTGAAACTTGGGAGGATGAGGCCATTATGAGATCCCGATATCCTCATCTCTTTCCTTCTTCTCCTACTCTAGCTTGAGGTAATGAGTTCCTCATGGTTTATCCTTGTTTTGGAGTCATGTGTCTTAAATGTTTCCATGATTTCCTTACTATGTATGATTTATGAAAAGTTCAAGTTTTGAGAAAATGAGTCAATTTGATTGATTTCTATATGTTTATGTGCGTTTGAGTATGAATTGCATGTAGACTACATGATATGACGTTATTAGCATGTTTTTAGATTGGAGTTGATGTTTCCTCCTCGAATATATGCATTTGAGTATGTTTTTATCTTAGAGTTGATGTTTCCTCCTCTAATGTTAGCTTGGAGTTAATGTTTCCTCCTCGGATATGTGTATTGCATGCATGATGGACTGTTAGATTTAGTTCCACCCCTCGTATGATGTTTGGATTATGTTTTAGATTAGAGTCGATAATTCCTCCTTGTTTGTATGCATTTTGATGAAGTTGCATTTATGGTTTGATTGTTAGTTCCTCTCCTACTTTTTTCGTACGAACTTGAATCTCATTCGAGGATGAATGTTCCCATGGAGGAGATATTGTAACACCCTAGATTCGAGAAGGGGCAAGACAACATTTTTCAGAAGTTGCAGGTGCCAACCAACGAAGGCCTCCCACGGCCCGTGGATGCGACCATGGATCATAGGTGTGGTTCGTGGATTGCAGTCCCAGTAAGATCCTGAGGACTATGAACCAAATCCGGACCAACGGTCCGCCGTGTGGTCCATGATCCGTGGTTTGATGACCCAAAAACTAACCTTCTAACCATGGCCGACAGCCGGGCGGGACAGAACTACGTCCAGTCTATTGTCCGTCGTCAGTGGTCCGTTATTCGTGATTGGTAGTTAAATTTAGGTGCAGTTGGGTCTATTCCTAATTATTTTATCCATATACTTTGTCATTTTACCCTTAACTAAAACCCCTATATAAGTGATTCCAAACCCCATATTAGTTCATTCACTTAATTCTCTTTAAATTTACCAAAAAGAAGAACTCTCAAATATTTCTCTCTAGAAACCTTGACGAAGAAGGATTCAACATAGAGTTTCAAGTGAAGTGTCGATTCCTTTATCAAAGATATGAAATTGCTTTGAGGTTTGATAGTTTTAATCCATGGATTCCTTCAATTCATGGGGTGTCAAAACTCTCATATTTTCAAAGTTAAAAATGCCCAATTAAGTTAGTATTTTCTTCAATGGCAATGAGTTCACTAGATTATTTATTTAAATAATTGAATTGTGATCTCTTTGGATGAATTGATGAAATACTATAATTTTTTTTGATGATTTCTGTAACGACCCTAAAAACAAACTAGTGAAACTAGAGCCTAACGTGTGTGCGTTTGTGTTTGTCATGAGTTTTGATGTGGTTTAATGTTGTCCCGAGCCATGGTTGAGGTGTTTAGGGGTTAGACGTCAAGGTATGAATCCCCAAGGACCACCCTAAGGGTCCTTGAGGAGGACCCTAAGCCTAAACCCCAAGACCACAAATAGACCATCAACTTGGCCGAAACATTGTGACCTACCATTGGGGTTCTCGCCCCGTAGGTCCATCCAGGCCCCGTGGATGGCCTCCGTAGGTCAAGAGGCCTAAAACCAACTTGCAGCCCCAGACCATGAATTAGCAGCACGGTCCGTAATTGGACTCACGGTCCGTGAGTCCAGGGCGTGAATGGCCACTGTTTTTATGGTGCAGTCTCGGCTAAGCTAGGAGTGAATTGGTAAATTCACCCCAAGTTCGAATTAATATATGGATGATTATTTTAACTGTTTGAAGGTATTTTAAGGGTATTAAAACATTAGAAAGATATTTGAGTGGAGGTTCCCCTGTAGAGAGCCGGATGAGGGGAAACCCTCACGTCCGGTTTAGAATTCATTATTCATTTTTCTCCAAAATAAAACCCTTCCCTCCTAAAAAGTTCTCTCTAGAAACTCCATTTGAGATCAAGGTCAAGTTCGAGCTAGGGTTGGGATTTTAAGGTGTTTCTTATTCAATTTCGTAGGATTCTTCAAGTTTAAGTTATGGTGATCCTTCATCTAGGGTTAGCTTTCACCCTAGAGTCAATTTCAAAGATGTTTTAAAGGTTTTAAAGTTTCACCAAAAAGCTAGATTTCACTCAATCTCAGGGGTTCTTGCATCAAATGTTTTCAAACGATAAACTATGATAATATTGATGTTTAATTGACAATTTAAGATGAAAAATTCTACGAACCCATGATTTCTCTCAATTCTGAAATTGTGACTTATAAAGTGGGTTTGATGATTACGAATGAATAATAATGGATTTATGTGTAGTTTGATTTATATTGTTTATTTGTATCATTATATAGGTCAAATTATGTTGAATTGTTGGTGAATTGAGGATTTGTGATCATAGCCTTGAAAGGGCAAGTTTGACCTAATGCTTGTTGAAGTAGAATTGTACTTGATTTGTTGATCCACTTGAAAGGTAGAGGTGTTTACTTACTACGTACATTGTGATCATGTACTTGAAGGTATATTGGGAGGAATTGAACTATTATCATAATGTAGTAATTGTGAATGTATAATGTGAATAATATACTTGTGGTTTCAATGATGGAATGATGATCTTGTATAGAATGTGAACGTGTTGTAATTGATAGTATATTCTCTCTTAACACTCATGACTGAAGATGATGGAATGTGAAGTGTTCTATAATGATGAATGTGATATATTGAATTGGTAGGCTAATGCATCCTTTTCTTGTATTGATGAATGTGATCATGAATGAAGTATCTTGAATTGGTAGGCTTAGGTGCCCTCTTCTGTACTAATTAAAACTATATTGAATGTGATCTCTTGACTTGGTAGGCTTAGGCATCCTCCTCTTCAATGATGAATATATCTTGACCTAATGTCTGAATGTCTTAGATTGGTAGACCTATTGTTGGTAGTCTTTCATAAATGAATGAATGAATGTCTAGAATTGGTAGACCTAATGTTGGTAGCCTTTCTATAAATGTCTAATGAAGTATTCTAGGCTAAACCTTGGATTGGTAGACTTAATGTTAGTGGCTTTTCATGAGGAGTGTAGGTGCTAATGTGAATGTAACACCTGGGTTGGTACACCTAATGTTGGTGGCCTTTCCTTGTGTGTGTGTTAAACCTTGAAGTGGTAGACCTAATAATGCTGGCCTCCTTCTTGTCTGTAATGATGGACTAAGAGATGGTAGACCTAAAGGTGGTAGCTCTCTCTAAGGAAGTGAAGAGAGATCCTTAAAGTACCTTGAAACAGTAGGCCTATTGGTGGTGTCCCTTTCTTGGGAAAATACTTTGGGATGGTAGGCCTAATGTTGGTGGCCTTTTCTAGTACAGTAATGCAATGAAACTACACTATGGGAATGTAGGCTAACCACCCAGCGGATATGGTTAGATGGAGGTTCTCCCAACATTAGGTCAGATCTCAATGAACATCTTTGAGATCCCATAACTATGAGCCCACATAGTTCCTAGCTAATGGATCCACTTAAGCTTGATGAACCGGTCTACTTTCGGCAAGGAGATCAAACCTTACGATATGGGATAGTACATCCGACTCCATGTCTAGCTTGCATACTATATGTCGGTTAAACTCTTATTCCCATCATGTGAGATGTGCACTTTAGTTACTTGATAGGTACTACAAAGTGTAGGTAATAATATGGGATGCTATCTATACATTGCACGAGTAGGCTATGAAGGGGCTATAGTGAGTTTTCTAAGTCTTAATGAATAAATGTGTGAAAGTTCTCTAAATGCATTAATGTGTCCTAAATAAACCAAATGAAGAATATTGGCTTGAATGCTTAGATGTAAAGATGCATGATATACTTGGATTGTATTATGAGCTTATTCCTTTCCATGTCTATTGTATATGAATGTGCCTTTTCTATGGTAACTTTAAAGGGATACTTAGTGTGAATAGTAGTATGGGATGCTACTTGCACATTGCACAAGTATGACGTAGAGTTGTCTTAGATGTTGGTCTTAATGTAATGTTTGTGTCTCTTAAATGCTTTATTGTGTAAAAATGGAAAAGATGAATGGTAAGTTCACTTTTGGTGACCTTAAGGTGGGTGGTGGTATGAGACGCTACACAATCATTGCACAAGGCATAGTTTGAGGGTTACTTAAGGTGGATGCTCAAGGAGAAGGTAAAGGGTTATATGTGATTTTTGCTCAAATGTGAATTATGTGACTTTGTATGTTGGTTGTGACTTGTATTATGCCTCTTGTATTGGTTCATGAAGTTTTACAAAAATGGCATAAAGCATGACTTTCAACAAAATATCCCTTTTAAAGCATGATTTTTGCATGGCCATCATACTTAGTACATTTAATGTGGTAACCCCATTCTTTTCCTTTTTTACCAAAGTGTCGGCATAGGAGATGTTGTTGTTCTATGCTTGATGGATAGGTTTCTAAGGTGCTTGAAGATGAAGACTTAGTGAGTCCTCATAGTTTTGAGGACAGGACCCATTGTGTTTCCTTTTATGTCTTTAGGTTATGTTAAAGATTTTGTATGGGCTAAGATCCTATGGTGTATTCAAAGTATTAGATGGTTTGAGATATAGTATGTAAAGTCTAGAAAGTCTTCCGCTTACTTTTAATGAAAATGTCCTCTATTGTAAAGAATGTTTTTAATTCTTATCTATCTTCCTATTTTCTTATGTACAAGAATGGTATGAGGCTTGTATTAGACCCCTTGGGGGTCGAGTACGCCGTTTTACGACTAGGGGGTGCTCTCGGGTCGTGACAATTTTCCCATGAACCCATGTGATCCCAATGTTTTCCAAGTTATGTTCATATAATGTGGGATTTTTATTATGAAGAAAGAGTTTTATTAAATCAAGCATGTAGAGGTAGAATAACATGAATTTATGATGAAATCTATATCCAACCCATGTTTTCTAAATGTTGATGATTGGAAGTTGGTTTTGAAGCTTGAAAGGTAAATTATGGAATTATACATGCTCTTATGAAATCTATGCAAATGTTTTAATGATGCTTTGAGAGTAAAGTATCAATGATTATGTTGATGTTGTGTTGTTTAAAGGATTTTCTCACATAATAAGGATTATAAGTCTAAACGGTCTTCTCACCTAATTGAATAAAAGATTAAGAGATATCCTAATGACTTAACATGGATTGGTTATTCAATGATACCTTTCCATGGATAATGACTTAAATTGGATTGATAAGATGACGTGCCTTTCCATGGATAATAATAACTATTATGAAATGACCATTCTGTGGTATTTATGCTTAGCACTGAGAAGATATTGAGATTAAAGCTCTCCCGTTAGTAGAGGTCGGGATTCTAAAAGCAATCTCCTTATCCCTAACCTATGTGCCCCCATAGGATGATTTTCTAGAAATACATTCTCTAGTGGATCAACGTAAGCTAGAATTTCATGGTCCTTACCTTGGCAAGTAGGACAACCCTTTTCGGTGTGGGAAAAACCAGGGGATTCTAAAAGCAATCTCGTTATCCCTAACCTATAATGAATGAAGTTTACTTCAAGAAGTATCTTGCATGTGTTCAAAGGCTTGAAATGATGTTAGCTTGCATTTCCATACTTACCATCCTTTGATCTCATCCTTAGTTAACACTTATAGATAAAGAGACATTCATCTTTAGTAAGACATATCAAGGAAAGAAACTCATTGCAACAATCCATATTAAGCATTTATCATTTCATTGACCTTCATAACATAAGAGGAACACCCCATAAATATTCTCGAAGTCTACTTGTGCAATGCATGAATGAAGTCCCATACCCCCACCCACACTAAGTAGAGCTTTTTGAAGAGCCATAGTTCATAATCATTCATTTTGGGATAAGCCTTAACCGACATAGGCCAGGTGAGCAAATCATGGAATTCGGTGTTACCCACACCGAAAAGGGTGTCCTAATTGCCTATTGTAGAACCATTAACTAGCTTAGGTGGAATCCACTAGCTAAGGACCTATGCGGGCATATAATTATGGGACACGGAGATTGCTACTAGATACTCCGCCTGAAGTCTTGTGAGGGCATCCATCTCAAGGGATTGATTCTCAAAACCCCGCCTCAACTCACATGAAGGCTTCCATCTCATCAATATCTACTCGGTGCTAAGCATTAACTCCATGGAGTACTTATCATATCATTACTTTAGTTAATTTTTATGAAATAATGCATCAACACTAAATGCAACATCATTCATAAGATAACTCCTAGATTCAATAGGTGAGAATATCCTTTCCACCAAAGAATCCCCATATTGTGAGAAAACTTTTCACAACATGTCATCATCATTCATAATTGTATAATTGAGAATACCCTTTCAATCAACACAACATCATTATCATAATCATGGACACTTAAATCTCAAAGTGTTCTTAAAGTACAAACAAAAATATCATAATCATATATAATTCTCATACCTTTCCGTTCAAAGACGATAGATCACATTCCATCAACACATCTAGGATCACTATATTAGACATGGATAAAAACATGATTAAATTAGATCAATTACTATAAACATAATCTCTTCACATACTTCTATAATCAGCCACCCATATCAAAAGATCATAATTGAGTAATATGGGGGTTTCATGGGTTCTTGGGGGAATTCAATATAAAAACCATAGAAAATAATCAATTTATACATAATATATCATGAATCAATCATTAGAAACGTTTTTTTTAAATGAACCCATGACATTGAAATAATTCCCTAACTTTTGCGGAAATCACTAAATTTGAAATTAAATTTGGAGGGACTCCATTGATGAATACTATCCATGGATGAAGGACTACGATACCTTGATGAAGAAACCTAATGATTTTGAGTAGAAAACCTAGCTTCTTGAACCCTAGTTTCAACTCCTTTCTTCTTCTTCTTCTTTGAGTTTTCTAGAGAAAGAAATTTTGTAGAAGATGAACTTTGGAAAATATGAAGTAATTGGGTGTATTTTGACTAAAATTGACTTATATAGAGACACAAAACTTACCCAAAACGACTTCACCTTAATTGGACCTAAACTGGAATTTCCCAAAATACGACTCACTTAAAGTGAGTTGCCTAGGTGCCACGAGGGGCCCCACGAGCCGTGGTCCCGTTCATGGACTTGAAGCAGTGGCTAGGCTCCCATGCCTTTTAGCCTAAACGCCCAAGGCAACTTCAGGAGGGGTTCCACGAGCCGTGGAGAAAACCACGAGACATGGTCCCTCTCATGGGCCTTAAGGCAGTGTCTTGCCACCCTATCTCAACCCTCAATCCCCTAAGGCATGTTCAATACCACTCCCATGAGTCATCTAAGGATCCACGACCCGTGAAGTGGCTCGTGCGGAGGGGCCACTTAGAGGCAGCCTTAAGGAGGCTACTGCCTTCATCTCCATGAGTGGCACCACGACTTGTGGTCCCCACTACAGATCATGAAGACCCTCGTGGTCTTGGTGCGCAGTGTATTGGCCTAGTTGGGCAGCCTTGCCCCCTTGCGTTGGCCTTTGCCCATTTTTTTTACTCTTGACCTTGTCCCTTGACGTTAACCCTCTCGTTTAGCTCTACTTTAGCCTAAAAAATTTCCGGGGTGTTACATTATCTCCCCCTTGGGGACATTTGTCCTCGAATGATGATCTAGACACCTTACAAAAGTAAAGACTCAACACTAGCAGTCCATCATGCATGCAAAATCAAAATAATGCACAATTCAAAGGAGGTAACATAAACTCCAACTCAAACATAATTAATGTATCACAAGGGAGTAGGAACTAAACCTAACAACCCATTATGCACAAAAATAACCATTTCACATAACCATAGGAGGAACTACCTTATCCAACTAAAAGCATGCTCAACTTAATAATATGAAGCCAATTATGCAATTACTCTCAAAAGCATACTAAAGCATGTTCGACAATTCATCTCATGAAGCATATAGGCAAATCATACTAAATGAACAACAACATGAGGAACACATAAATCATGAAAACTCATTTTCTTACTAATAATGAACTTCTGAAGAACATGTATAACATAAGAAGATCATGGAAATTATCTAAAACACACATGACTCCAGAACATGAAACAAGCCAAAAAGAGAATCTTTGTCTTAAGCTAGAATAGAAATAGAAGAAGAGATGAGGATGTCAGGAATATCAACAAATCTTGCTTTCTAAGAACACTATCTCCCTATTGGGAGGAGGACTCTACCAAATTCTCAAGTACCACTTATTTTGTGCAATCCCAAAGTCATAACCAAAAACTCATAATCTAATAAAACATTTACATCTATATGAAACTATCAACATACTATTACCTTAATCAGGAGAGTCTTCTTGGTCATTTCTAGACCAGAGTGCATAGAAGCATCCATACCTTGGAACATTGAGATCTGGACACTAGGAGGAGCTTGATTGGCTTCTCGTCCTTTAGCCATGAGCATTGGGCAATCTCTCATCTTGTGACCCTTCTTTCCACATCCAAAGCAACCATATGTACTAGCTAGGCACTTACCCGCATATTCCTTTCCACACTTGGCACATATAGATCTTTCAAAAGAAGAACCTCCTCCATTTCCTTTGTGAGATTTAGGATTAGACACCCTATCCTTGTTTACCCTTGGGGATGCATTAGAGGAACTTTGATTGGAGGACCTTTGTTTATCAGACCTAGCATTGGAGAAGTTCTCATCACCGGTTCAAGCTCTCTTCACCTCCCTATCCTTTTCTTGGAGTTTCTCATCCTCTATTTGTTGGGCATACACAATAAGATGTGAGATATCCATATTATCATGGCGCATTGCCGTATGATATTCTTTTCTTCCCAACTTGCACACACCCGTCAAAAACCTACTCATCTTATCCCTCAAATCAACACCAAAGTTGGGGCATACTTGGACAATAGATTGAATTTTAGTGCATATTCTTTCACGCTCATGCTTCTTTGATGAAGGTTAATAAGCTCTTTCAATATATCTTCCCTCAACTCTCTGGGAAAGAACCTATCTAAAAAAGCAGATTTAAACACTTCCCACTCTATGGGACCCACTCGTACTGGCCTATTGTTCTTCGATTGATTATACCATACTTGAGTAACACTTTTCAATTGGTAAGAGGCTAACTAGACTTACTCTACCAAAGTCACCCCCATGATATTTTGTACCTTGTAAACCTCATCCACTAATTCTTGAGGGTGCTTTTCAACTTTGGGGCCATGAAATCCGAGGGGGGGGGATTCATCCAAGTAAAATCTCTCATTCTTGGATCCGCCAAATTCACATTAGGGTTCATGCAAGCAATCACCTCTATATTGGCTTGGGCTGTCATGGCTTTTGCTTATGTGGTCATAGCTTTGGCCAAAATTTGGAAAGCCGACCTAACCTACGCATTCGATATAACCGAAGGATCTATCGAAGCTTTAGGATCTTGGTTTCTTTGAGGAGCCTCTTCATTCACATTGTCACCTTCCATTATTCTAGCATTTGCCCTTTGAGTATTCATATCCTGAAGACACAAGGGAACAATTAGTAGAGGGACTTTATAGAGTTAAACTCTACGGCACGACTTAAGAGTAATTACAGAATGGTAGTTTCTTAATCATCTTATAGCCTCTCATTCATAAATGTGGCGTGCTTCACACTAAAAACAAGACTTTACTAGACGTGGCTTATGAGACATTATCCTAGAATCATTCTAAATATTGTGCTTTGATTACCAAGTTTGTCACTACCCAGGGGTACCCATAGCTGTAACAAGGCACATAGAGCCTCAAAAGGGTATCATGTAAGCCCCTTATCATATCATAACATAAATATAGAACAATAAAGAGTAAAAGCGGAAGTCTAGACTTGTTCAATTACCCATCTATTACAATCTTTGAATCCAAAATAGAGACACTGCCCTTACAACATAGTAAGAAAATGAAATGCTAGTTAAAAACTACAAATTACTCATCCCCCCTCGAATCATTGAGGACTCACCACAAGCTAGGAGAGCAGTCGATCCAAGCTTTAACCAATAGAAGATCACTTAAAAAATCGGACCCTACACTTTTAGGAAAATGTAGAAAATATGGGTTAGTACAAGAATGCACTAAGTAGGATAGCCATGCAATAAAACCTTGAAAACGTGCAAAACGGGAACATTTTAATTGAAACCATGCTATATACCAATTTTGAACATCATCATAGAAATAGTTGGAAAATGTAACTTATAAACATAACTCATAAATAGACCATCATAGAATAAAGAGTAACAACATGATCAAAAGCATAACCTCCATCATAGACTTGATATAAAAATCTAATCATCATGAGGCACAGTTCATATACATAGTCTACACTTAGATTTTCATATCATAATAGAACCATCCAATAAGTAACCCTAAGTTATATTTGTGCAATGCATATATAAGATCCCACAATCCCATCTATACTAAGTATCACTTTTAGGCCACAATAATCATACTTACCATTCTTTGATCTCATCCTTAGTTAACACTCATAGATAAGGAGACATTCATCTTTAGTAACTCATATCAAGGAAAGCAACTGATGAGTCCACAAATTGAACTTATTTAGGGCTTTGTTTTGATAGAATTAGTGACCTCAAATGCATATTTTGTCTCAATATCTGATGAAAACCCTTAAGTTTCAGGTATTTGGAGTTTGAGGGAAACCATGGACACTATTTAGCAAAAAGGAACAAAGGCAGCTGAAAGAACAAAGAAATGAAGTTATGAGAATCACCGAATGCATTTGGTGAATCGGCAAAAGGGTCTTATCCTCGCCTTTTGCTCCAGTGTGCTGAGCCCTGAAAGAAATGATCAAATTGGTGGTGAAAAGGAGCAGTCGGTTTATTGCCGAGCAGTTCCGCGAAGCTATACAATGTCGCCCAATGATCCAAACACGACGATGCTGAAGTATAGAACAAAACGAATATGAAACCTACCAAAGGGTGGATCGCCGAGTTAATCGGCGATCCCGACTAACTTCGCCGAGTGCTCCTTCGCAACACATTTTCTCAAAACTATAAATACTAGTTCAATTATTATTTACATGAGAGTTTTTAATTGTATTAAGTTTAGGATACAATTTTGGGGAGACAATATTCTCTCTAAGTTTGGAGAGGGTTTTTGAAGAACTTCAAGATTCAAAGGGTTTCAACTCCAAGATTTTGGTCTTGGGTCTTGTGGATTCTTCACTTTAGACTTGTTTTAAGACTTAATCTTGTTTACCTATTGATGGAAACTGAAATTGGTATACATTTTTACCTCTTTTGCATGTGTAGATAAAACCCCAATTCTTGGGGTGTGATTTTGTGAATATGGGTTAGATTGTCTGTTGGGTCTTTCTTGTTTACGGTTTATTTGTTGTGTAAATATTATTTCGTTTAGTAGTTGTGGTGGAACTTAATGAAATTTGAGTTACAAATATGATTTAACCTTTGTGTTTTTGGCTTGCTCGAGAGAGAGGTCGTAAAACTAAGACTACTAAATTGATGATCGGTGGGAGTGGGTCGACATGAGGTTCAACTCGAGAGAGTAAAACCTAGTCCTTCTCCCACACACTCAGTTTGAGAGAGTGAGTGGGATAAGGCGGAGGTTGTTTTTCATGCGGCAAGTGGGTGTTCGAGAGGAACCCATTTGATTCAGGATACGTTGCTCGAGAGAGAATTTACCCCCACTATATTCTAGCCTACTCACAAATATTCAACGAAATTATTATCAAAAGAATGTACCAATAGTTTAGTTTATCCCGTATTCCAATCCCATCACAAGAATCTCATCTCCTTGATTTATACTCTTTGCATTTTTACTTACTTGTTTACAACCCCCCCCCCCCCCCCAATTGATAACTGATACTCTAGTCAAACCAT
>JAJOOH010009601.1:0-34468 GCA_029582605.1 Solanum gracilifrons | reverse complement strand
CATTGAAAGTTGGGCAGTTGGCAGGGAATCCGTCCGGAAAATTAAGGGCATTTTAGTCTTTTCCCTAGCCAATTCTTTTGGGATTATATTGTTGTATAGGGCTGATCCTTGGATCATTTTGTCCCATTTTAAGAGAGTAAAAAGCTAGGGCTTGAGAGTGAAGAAGAGAAGAAGGAGAAGAAGAAGAGAAAAATCGAGGAGATCAACAAGTTTCCGACAAGATCATCGTGGATTTTCGTCGGGGGTGATCCCTATAAAGGTATGTGAGCTTTTAGTGTTGGGTGATCCTTTCCCCCACACACCTAACCCCTTTTATTTATTAAGAAAGGATTGGCTATGTTGTTAAAGTTGCAAGTTGTTGTTGTTGAAGTTGTTGAAGTTGCTAGGTGTTGTTCTAGAAATTATTGTTGGTGGTGGGACATGATTGGGTTGTGTATTTGTGTTGTAATCTAGTGTATGATTGAGAGATGGATGATCCTTAGTGTTTGGGGTTAAATCCATTGGAATAAAGATGGTTTAGAGTTGAAGAAAAAGGGAAGAAAAGTCGAGTTTCTGGGCAAGGGGGTTGGCGCGTCGCGCCTGCCAGCGCCCCCCAAAGGGGACTCTGAAGTCCAGCCCTTGCGGTGGCACGCCACTCAGAGCGCCAGTAGGTTCCCTCTGAATTTCAAGGGCTGGGGCTCCGCGCCTTGTAGAGCGCCAAGAACGCCATGTTCCCTCATTCTTTCCATGCTTTCTCATGCATGTTCCTAGGTATTATACCTATGTTTCTAAGTTGTTTCCAACACTTCAAGTTGCGTTTAAATGTCAAGAATTCATCCGTAAACGTGTGATCATATGCTTTGAAACCATAATCAAATTCAAGTCGAGTTAGTACCAAAGTTAAAGGGAAGCTAGAGTCAAGTCAAGCAAGGTTAAAAAGTAAGTTCAAGCAAGTTTTCAAAGTTGTTCAAGAGTCTTTGTTGAACGTTTTCACTTCTTTCTAAGGCTCAAGTTGCAAGTCAAGTAAAGAGTAAAGAGTTTAAAGCTGAGTTCACCTCTCAAAGTTATTTGGGATCTATGTATTCCCAAGGAAGTTTTAAAGAAATGTTTTTTACATTTAAACAAGGTTGGAAACTGAGATTTCCAAAGGAGCCTTCGGGCTAGTTTTTGAGTAATTATCTCAATAAGCAGGAAGAAATATGTTTTAAAAACATAAAAGCCAGTACATTTTTGGGAGTAGTATCGAGCACCGAATTGGGGGAGCATTCAAAGAACCCACAGCCCCCCATAGAACCATGCTAGCCACCATGGGTAGAAAAGGATCATACTTTTTAGATGAATCCTTTTCAAATTAGACTAATGGATCCATTAGGCAGTTCAGGTCCTATACCTTTGGCCGGGAATAAGATGTTCTGGCAGTGTGAGGTCGATCGTTGTATAATCACTATAGCTCTTATGTGATGGTTGTCGGTTAGAGAAACTCCCACAACAGTTATTGTATTTTCATACATAGAAAGCATTATATTTTATATACATCAGTTTAGTTGTATATCTATATACATCTCAGGCTTATTGTATCTTTGTATACACACAGTGTTTATAGCATGTTTTAAGCAGTCTTTCTTTATATCGAACTTGTTTTAAAATTTGCTTTATATTGAAAGAAGTCAGTCAGGTTTAGTTGAGTTGAGCCAGGTAAGCTTTTCAGTTTCTTCTAGATTTCTTTCTAGCCTTTGTTGCTTAGTTCCGGCTCGCATACTCGTACATTCCATGTACTGATGCCAGTTGGCCTGCATCTTATTACGATGCAGACGCAGGTACCCAGGATCAGCATCCAGCACGCCGTTGATCCAGTTGAGCACTCCAGTGTCAGTGGTGAGCCTCTTCGCTTCCGGAGGACTCGGTTATTTTGATTATCTTAGTTTTGTTCTAGTAGGATGTTGTGGGGTCTGTCCCAACATCCATCTTAGTACTTTAGAGGCTTCATAGATAGTCAGACAGTCAGTCAGTTAGTATTGAGTCTCTCATCTATGTATATATGTAAATATTCTATTTTGAGACTCGATTTGCCCTTTTGGACCAGATTTCATCAGTTAAGTTGTTTTATGTTTTTGCATGGCATTAAGTTATTCTGTTGAGTTAGGTTTCCGCTGAGTTAAGAAAGCCAGGCCAAGGGTTTGCTTGGGGCCAGCAATGGTCCCCGAGTGCTGGTCCCGCCCAGGGTGTAGGCTCGGGGAGTGACAACTTAAGATACCACATTTGAACACTTAAAATATCACATAACACATCATTTTTAATTTATTACTCATCCTCCTTGTCTTTCCATGAAGATACGAGTTAATTTAGATGTTTTGAAAAGTCGGGGTGTTACACCTGGTTTACTTGACTTAGCGGAAAACTTAACTCAACAGAATAACTTCATGCAATGAAAGGTCATAAAACCACCTAACTGATGAAAACTGGCCAAAAAGGCAACTCGTGTCTCAAAATAGAATATTTATATATATACATATATGAGAGACTCAATACTAACTGACTAACTGTCTATGAAGCCTCTATAACACTGAGATGGATGTTGGGACAAATCCCGTAACATTCTAATAAAGCAAAACTAGGAACACAAAATTACAGAGTCCTCCGGAAGGCAAGAAGGCTCACCACTGACTCTGGAGTGCTCAGCTGGATCAACGGTGTGCTGGATACTGATCCTGGGTACCTGCGTCTGCATAATCCTAAGATGCAAGCCAACTGGCATCAGTATATTGAATATACGAGTATGCGAGTTGGAAAGCTAAACAACAACTTAAGCTTGAAAGAAGTACAAAGGAACTCTTACCTTGGCTATGTACGATTCATGAATAACCGAACTCAATATAAAGCAATAAGACACATGCAATATATATAAATATTGTAAAACAGTGTAAACAACTTAGTTCGTTAAGGATAAAACAATAACAAACTCAACTTTACTTATATAAAAGTAATATAACTTTAGTGGGAGATTCTTTAACCGACAACCACCACTAGAGCCCTAGTGATGATACAACATTTTACCTCACGTTTCTCAAGGACCATCTTATACCTTGCCGTGATTTAGGACGTTACTTAACTTAGTGGATCCACTAGCTTAACTTACGTGATCATCTAAAAAGTATGACCCGTTAAATTCCATGTTTGGCTACATGGTTCTTATGGAAAGTTGAGTTAATATGAACTCGCATCCCCAATTCGGTGCTCAATACTACTCCAAAAAATACTTTAGCTCATAAGTGTTTTAAACACATCTTTCTTTAGTTTGAGATAATTGCTCAAAGCTTAGCCCAAAGGCTCTCTTGGAAAAACATAGTTCCTTTCTTACTCAAATGTAAAAACATTTATAAACTTCTTTGGGAATACTTAGTTCCCTAATAACTTATGAGAAATGAACTCAACTTTATACTTTTGGCTTAACTTGAAACTTGAGCCTTAAAACGAAGTTTAAACGTTCAATAAAGACTCTTGAAAAACTTTAAAGACTTACTTTGACTTGCTTATTAACTTCTACACTTGACTCTAACTTCACTTGACTTTGGTCCTAAATTTCCTCGAATTGGATTACGGATTCAAGGGTAATGATCTCATGTTTATGGATGAGTTCGTGATGTTTAGATGTACCTTAGGGTGTTGAAAACAACTAGAAACTATAGGTACATTACCAAGGAACATGTATGAAAAAGTGGGGAAGGAATGAGGAGAACTGACGTCCTTGGCGCTCTGAGAGGCGCGGGGCGCCAGCCCTCAAGTTTCGGAGGGGCTGCTGGGACGCTCTACATGGCGCGCCTCCCCAAGGGGGGGACTTCAGAACCCCTGTTGGGGCACGCTGGCTGGCGCGACACCCCACCCTTTTTCCCTGAAAAACTGACTTTGTTCCTTAGTTTCTCCAACTCTAAACCCTCTCAACAATAAAGGTTCTTTCCCAAAACACTTAGAATCATTAAAACCCTTAATATCCAATAGGTTCAACTCGAAATTCCATCCGAAAACATGTACCAAATCAACAAGAAACTTCAACAACACAACCACAAGAATTCAACAACCACAACCAATCTTTTCTCGGAATTAAAACAAGTAAAGCGTGTGGGGGAATGAATCAACCCAACTCTATGATCTCACTTACCTTATTAGAGATCACCCCCGACGAAAACCACGACGATCTTGACGAACTTTGCTTTTTCTTCTCTTTCTCCTCTTCCTTCTCTCTTCACTCACAACCCTAACTTTCACCTTTAAAAGGGAAAAACTGAATTAAAATCAGTCTAGACCCTTAATATAACCAAAAGAAATGGTTAGGGAAAAGACCAAAATACCCTTACAAATTCGGACTAAATTGCCTTATGCCAACAACCCAACTTCCAAAGGGCATAACTCACTCATACGAACTCGAAATGGAGCAAACTCGGCGGCGTTGGAAAGATAATTCCAAGGTATTTCCAAAAATAACTGGAAATACACGTAACTCATCCTGAGATAGGAGTTATGACCGTGTGAAGTTGAACAAAAACTCATTTTTTTCCATTCTTAACTAAATTTCCAGGTTTTGAATTCTTTCCTAAAATGACTATTTCCAATTACAAGCTTCTTCATAGCTATTTCAAATTGCATGAAGTTACAATATCTCCCCCTTGGGAACATTCGTCCTCGAATGAGGTTACTCTTACTAGGCTAAGGATGTAACATCAAACATAATCACCCAACAAGCAACTATGCAAACAACAACAACATGATTACTATAACTTAAAGAGCACTAAGAAGGAAATTTGTACATTGATCTGCATTTCCTCTAGATTCAAAGATATGTGGATATATCTTCTTCATGTCTGCTTCAGCTTCCCAAGTAGCTTCCTCAACAAATTGGTTCCTCCAAAGGACCTTGACTGAGGCTACCTCTTTTGTTCTCAATTTGCGAATTTGGCGATCTAAAATCTGAACAGGAATCTCCTCATAAGATAAGCTATTCTTGATCCTAATACTTTCAGTTGGTAGGATCAATAAAGGATCGGCTATGCATTTCTTCAACATGGAGATGTGAAATACCGGATGAACCACTGCTAATTTCTGTGGTAGCTCCAACTCATAAGCAACATTGCCAATCCTCTTGGCTATGCGGTAAACTCTAACGCCCTTCTCCTAATATCAGTGTAGGATTTTTGACGACTCTGTGCCATTTTCAACCTCTCTTAAATCACTTTCGCCTTTTCCATAGCTTGGTGAACTAAATTTGGTCTTATCAACCCTGTTTCACCAACTTCAAACCATCCAATAGGAGATCTACATCTTCTCCCATAAAGAGCTTCATATGGAGCCATCTGGATGCTAGAGCGATAACTGTTGTTGTAGGCAAACTCAGTGAGAGGTAGGTGATAATCCCAACTCCCTTTGAAATCGATCACACAAGCCCTCAACATATCTTCTAAAGTCTTAATAGTGCGCTCTGCTTTCCCATCAATCTGAGGATGAAAGACAATACTTAAGTTCACCTTCGAACCCAAGCCTTTCTGAAAAGATTTCCAGAACTGTGTAGTAAATTGTGCACCTCTATCTTAAATAATGGAGACTGGGACTCCACGAAGTCTCACCACCTCTTGAATATATGGCATAATCTTCTGCTGAATGGGTAGTCTTTACCAACAGAAAATGGGCTGATTTTGTCATTCTGTCGACAATTACCCAAATAGAATCATGTTGTCTTCGAGACCTTGGCAACCCTGTTATGAAATCCATATTGATCATCTCCCACTTCCATTTCGGAAGTTCTATATTCTTCGCCAAGCCACCGAGCCTTTGGTGTTCAACTTTCACTTGCTGGCATTTTGGACATTTAGCAACAAATTCAGCAATGCCTTTCTTCATGATATTCCACCAATAAAATTCTCTCAAGTCATGATACATCTTTTTGGAACCCGGATGAATGGAATATCTGGAGCTATGAGCTTCTTCCATAATCTTCTCTTGGAGTCCATCCATCATAGGTACACACAATCTACCTTGAAATCTCAATACACCATCACCCCCTTGTTCAAAAGCTAATACTTTTTGGTTTTGAACATTTTCCTTCAACTCAAGCAAAATGGGATCTTGGTTTTGTTTTTCTTTCACTTCGGACACTAATGATGACTCGGCCCTGTTCGTCACCGCTATTCTTCCTTATGTGGAATCCATAAGTCTGACTCCCAGGCGTGCCAGTCTGTGCACATCTTTTGCTAACTCTCTTCCCTTCTTCAATATGGGCGGTGCTACCCATAGACAACCTGCTTAAAGAATCAACAACAACATTAGCCTTACCTGGGTGGTAAAGAATACTCAGGTCATAATCCTTGAGTAATTCTAACCACCTCCTCTGTCTAAGATTAAGCTCTTTCTGAGTAAGCACATATTGAAGACTCTTGTGATCAGTGAATATATCAACATGCACACCATACAAGTAATGACGCCATATCTTCAAAGAGAATACTACAACAACCAACTCTAAGTCATGGGTTGGGTAGTTCTTCTCATGAACCTTCAACTGTCTAGAGGCATAAGGTATAACTTTGTCATTCTGCATTAAGACACAACCCAAACCAACTCTAGATGCATCACAATACACCATAAAACCTTGAGTACCTTCTGGTAAGGTCAAAACTGGAGCAGAAATCAACCTCTTTTTCAATTTATGAAAGTTTTTCTCACAAGTTTCAGACCATTGAAATTTCATTGTCTTCTGAGTCAACTTGGTCAAAGGAGATGCAATAGACGAGAACCCCTCTACAAACCTTCTATAAGAGCCAGCTAAACCCAAGAAACTCCTAATATCAGTTGGAGATGTGGGTCTAGCCCAATTCTGCACGGCCTCAATTTTCCGAGTATCAACTTTAATTCCATCACCAGATACAATGTGGCCTAGGAATGCCACAGACTCAAGCCAAAACTCACACTTAGAGAACTTGACATACAACTCCTTGTCTTTCAAAGACTGAAGAACTATTCTGAGATGACTAGCATGATCTTCTTCATTCCTTAAATAGATTAGTATGTCATCAATAAAGATGATAACAAACATATCTAAATAAGGTTTGAAGACTCTATTCATAAGGTCCATGAATATTGTCGATGCATTAGTCAAACCAAAGGACATGACAAAAAACTCATAATGACCGTATCTGGTTCTGAAAGTTCTCTTTGGAATATCACATTCCCTTACTCTTAATTGATGATAGCCCGATCTGAGGTCAATTTTTGAAAAACAGGTGGCACCCTGAAGCTGATCGAAAAGATCATCAATCCTCAGAAGAGGGTACTTATTCTTGATGGTAACCTTGTTCAACTGCTGGTAATCTATACACATCCTAAGGGAACAATCTTTCTTTCTCACAAACAAGACCAGAGCGCCCCAAGGTGAGACACTTGGTCGAATGAAACCCTTATCTAGGAGATCTTTCAACTGCTCTTTCAACTCTTTCAACTCTGCTGGTGCCATTCTATATAGAGGAATATATATAGGACGAGTATCTGGAATGAGGTCTATGCCGAAATCTATTTCTCTCTCAGGAGGAATTCCGAGTAGGTCATCAGGAAAAACTTCTGGAAACTCTCTTACTATAGGAACTGACTGAATAGGAGGTATCTCAACACTAGAATCATTAACTCGGACTAAGTGATAGATACAACCCTTCGAAACTAAAATTCTAGCCTTAAGGTACGAAATGAAACGACCCTTAGGCACTGCTGAACTACTACTCCACTCTATGACTGGCTTATTCGAAAACTGAAACTTGACCACTCGAGTTCTACAATCTAATGATGCATAACAGGCATGAAGCCAGTCCATACCTAAAATGACATCGAAATCTACCATGTCTAACTTAACCAAATCAACCATGGTGCTCTTGTGATTGATGAAAATGGGACAATCACGATAGACTCTTTCTGCTAGAATAGACTCCCCAACAAGTGTAGAAAGACAAAAGGGTTCACAAAGTCTTTCAGGAAGAATATCAAACTTATTTCCAACATAAGGAGTTACAAAAGATAAACTTGCTCCTGGGTCTAGCAAAGCATACACATCAAAAGCAAAGACTTTGATCATACCAGTGACAACATTTGGAGAATTCTCTTGCTCATGGCGACTGGTGATTGCATAGAGGCGGTTTGCTCCTCCGCTTGTACTAGAAGTAGCTCCTCTAGGTGCCATCCTGTCTGGGGGAGAAACTGATGAAGATTGGGCCCTGTTGCCCAGATTTCCACTACCTTGCCTGCTCTTAGGGCACTCCTTCATGAAGTGACCCTCTTGTCCACACTTAAAACAACCTGTCTGACCATCACGACATTTCCCTGGGTAGGTTCTACCATACCTAGCACATGCAGGAATTAAACTACCTCCTTGTGCCACACTACCTGAGGACTGTGCTGGTCTAGTCTTGAAGTCCTTTGAATTCTGGCCATTATGTTCACCTCTGTATCTGGGTGTAGGTGCCCTAGTAGATGATGGAGTAGGTCCCTTTTGCCTTTGTTGAAAGGACGAACGGCTCGCATTTCCTTTCTCCTGCTCGGACTCATTACCGGTCTTAGCTCTCTTATTTCTGAACTCTTCCCTGTCCCTTAGCTTTTCTTTCTCAACTTGCTGCACATAAACCAACAACCTTGTTATGTCCATGTCCCCGATAAGAATTACAGCCCTACCTTCCTTATTTGATAGACGAGACAACCTAGCAACAAACAAGCTCATTCTACTTCTCATGTCCAAAACCATCTCCGGAGCATAACAGGATAATTGGGTGAACTTCAACCCAACTCATGAACACTCAAAGAATCCTGCTTAAGTGTGAGGAACTCACGTACATTGGCCTCTTTCAATTCTCGAGGAAAGAAATGCCCCAAGATATCTTCCTCAAAACAGGCCCAACTCGCAGGTGGTGCATTCTCAGCTCTGCCCCCTTTCCACTGGTCGAACCAAGTTCTAGCAACATCCTTCAATTGATACGTAGCTAGTTCAACTCGCTCAGTATCTTCCACATGCATCACATCAAAAATATTCTTCAGCTCCTCAATGAAGTTCTCTGGATCCTCAGTAGTGCTAGAACCCATGAAACCCAGAGGATTTATCCCCAAGAACTCACGGATCCTTGAAGTATCAGCTCCTTCATGTCAAGATCCCCTTTTCTGACCAATCTGATTAGTTACAGCTTGACTCAGTATCCTAATTGCCTCTCTGAACTCAGCATTAGTAACTTCCCCTTGATACTGCACTCCCGGGGCATAAGGTAACTCTTGTTCCTCAACATAACGCCTAGCAGGATGCCCTCTGCCCACTTTTCGTGGAGGCACGATTATCTGAAAACATGCGCAAGCACAAATTAGAAAGAAACTTTTTAGAAATAAACTCTAACGTACGAGATGAGTGTGAAAAAAAATGAGAAATCTTCCTAAGTGTCGTAGCCTCCCAATTATAGATGTGGCGCGCTTCACACCAATAACTAGGACTCTATAGACACGCCTTCATAGACTCCCTAGGACTCTTGAACTCTGTGCTCTGATACCAAGTTTATCACGCCCCGAGCCTACACCCTGGGCAGAACCGGCACTCGAAGACCATTAATTGCCCCAAGTGAACCCTTGGCCTGGCTTACTTGACTCAACAGAAAACTTAACTCAACAGAAAAACTTCATGCAATGAAAGGTCATAAAACCACGCAACTGATGAAAAGTAGCCAAAAAGGCAACTCGGGTCTCAAAATAGAATATTTATATATATATATATATACATAGATGAGAGGCTCAATACTAACTGACTGACTGTCTATGAAGCCTCTATAATACTGACATGGATGTTGGGAAAGACCTCGCAACATCCTAATAAAGCAAAACTAGGAACACAAAATAACAGAGTCCTCTGGAAGGCAAGGAGGCTCACCACTGACTCTGGAGTGCTCAGCTGGATCAACGGCGTACTGGATGCTGATCTTGGGTACTTACGTTTGCATCATCATAAGATGCAGGCCAACTGGCATCAGTACATTGAAAGTACGAGTATGCGAGCTGGAAAGCTAAACAACAACTTAAGCTTGAAAGGAGTACAAAGGAACTCTTACCTTGGCTCTGCTCAACTCAGTGATAAACCGAACTCAATATAAAGTAATAAGACACATGCAATATTATATAAATCTTGTAAAACAGTGTAAACAGCTTAGTTCGTTAAGGATAAAACAATAACAAACTGAACTTTACTTATATAAAATTAATATAACTTTAGTGGGAGATTCTTTAACCGACAACCACCACTATGAGCCCTAGTGATGATACAACATTTTACCTCATGTTGCCCAAGGATCATCATATACCTTGCCGTGATATAGGACCTTACTTAACTTCGTGGATCCACTAGCTTAACTTATGTGATCATCTAAAAAGTATAAACCGTTAAATCCCATGTTTGGCTACATGGTTCTTATGGAAAGTTGAGTTAATATGAACTCGCGTCCCCAATTCGGTGCTCAATACTACTCCCAAAAATACTTTAGCTCATAAGTGTGTTAAACACATCTTTCTTTAGTTTGAGATAATTGCTCAAAGCTTAGCCCAAATGATCTCTTGGAAAAACATAGTTTCTTTCTTACTCAAATGTAAAAACATTTATAAACTTCGTTGGGAATACTTAGTTCCCTAATAACTTTTGAGAAATGAACTCAACTCTATACTCTTGGCTTAACTTGAAACTTGAGCCTTAAAACGAAGTTAAAACATTCAATAAAGACTCTTGAAACACTTTAAAGACTTGCTTTGACTTGCTTCTTAACTTCTAGACTTAACTCTAACTTCACTTGACTTTGATCTTAACTTTCCTCGAATTGGATTACGGATTCAAGGGTAATGATCTCATGTTTATGGATGAGTTCGTGATGTTTAGATGTACCTTAGGGTGTTGAAAACAACTAGAAAACATAGGTACATTACCAAGGAACAACTATGAAAAAGTGGGGAAGGAATGACGAGAACTGGCGTCCTTGGCGCTCTGAGAGGCGCGGGGCGCCAACCCTCAAGTTTCAAAGGAGCTGCTGGGACGCTCTGCATCGCGCGCCACCCCAAGGGGGGACTTTAGAACCCCTGTTGGGGCACGCTGGCTAGCACGACGCCCCACCCTTTTTCCCTGAAAAACTGACTTTCTTCCTTAGTTTCTCCAACTCTAAACCCTCTCAACAACAAAGGTTCTTTCCCCAAACACTTAGAATCATTAAAACCCTTAATATCCAATAGATTCAACTCGAAATTCCATCCGGAAACATGTACCAAATCAACAAGAAATTTCAACAACACAACCACAAGAATTCAACAACCACAACCAATCTTTTCTCGGAATTAAAACAAGTATGGCGTGTAGGGGAATGAACCAACCCAACACTATGATCTCACATAACTTATTAGGGATCACCCCCGACGAAAATCACGACGATCTTGACGAACTTTGCTTTTTCTTCTCTTTCTCCTCTTCTTTCTCTCTTCACTCACAACCCTAACTCTCACTTTTAAAAGGGAAAAACTGAATTAAAATCAGTCTAGACCCTTAATATAACCAAAAGAAATGGTTAGGGAAAAGACCAAAATACCCTTACAAATTCGGACTAAACTGCCCTATGCCAACAGCTCAACTTCCAAAGGGCATAACTCACTCATATGAACGCGAAATCGAGCAAACTTGATGGCGTTGGAAAGATCATTCCAAAGGATTTCCAAACATAACTGGAAGTACACCTAAATCATCCTGATCTAGGAGTTATGACCGTGTGAAGTTGACCAAAAACTCATTTTTTTCCATACTTAATTAAATTTCCTGATTTTGAATTCTTTCCAAAACTGGCTATTTCCAATTACAAGCTTCTTAATAGCTATTTCAAATTGCACGATGTTACATAATTACCATGTGTTATGTTAAGTTTGTATTGCTACTTCATATTTGATGGTAATATAAAATTATGGAAAAAACTTCATAATTAGATATTCATGTTTTCAAAATATTACGTATCTTATCACTAATTAAGAATTTTCTAGCATATATTGAGGAAAATATACTTAGATACTTTTTTTATCAGTATTCTTCTGTGTTCTAAGTCCAAACGCTGATTTCATCTCATAACGGTATGAAATCACATGTCCGCCTACTAAACCAAGTACTTCTGAGTCTTTGACACTTCTATGAATATCTCAGAGCTCTGGAATTCTCATATCATTACCATATTCAAAAGCAACAAACATAAATAACATAACAATATACTTTACCTTGAAATCGAAATTCAGAAGAAAAAAATGTAAAATATAATTTTAAAAACTCTTAAACTTTTAGAAAACACTAAGGGTCTGTTTGAAGCTGTCGTTGGAAAGCCAAAAACACATTTTAGAGAACTTAAAGTGTTTGGTTAACATATAAAACTGCTTTTGTTGATTGTGTGCAACATTGTATAAATTGTATAAATTATGCTTTATTTTAGCTGCATTTGTTGTGGTGTGTTGTCTGAACATTAATTTTATTAGCTCAACTTCCAATAGATAGTATGGTGAAGGTGACATTTGACGTTTGACCTATAGTTCATATCTACCCATTAATAACATGTGCAGATTTATTAATAGCTTACTCTATTGCTTCAACAATTATTAATCTGCTAGTTTTAGAGTTTTAACATGTCCTTGTTCATCAACACTTGTCCATAATAGACTTACGTAAGACAAATAAAGTCCTTCAATAGCCTATATGTTTCAGAAGGAAATGATAGAGGAGGAACAACATGATATACCTAGGAGACATTTTCTATTGTTGAGTGTTCTCCGGTTAGTCCTTCAATTGATATTTTCTTTGAGAAGTCGATTAGGTATGCAAATTACAGTTTTGAGTCAATGATTGATATGTATTCAGCTTTAAGAGGGTTTTTACTGTTAAGTCAAAATTATGTAAAATATTTTGAATTGAGAAAGGTTTTAGAAGAACATAAATTGATAAAGTTCTTTCGATCTTCTATTTTCGGAAGATACTTATAACTTAAATATGTGAGTATTACATTTCAGATGAATATAGTTTATCAACTTCTTTGACATCGAATTTGTAGCAATGAAAAATAGGAAGTTTAGATAAGTATAGAGGCATTGCGATTTATTTTGACATGAAAGAGTTTGTTATCATCACTGACTTCAATTGTCATAAGGTAGATATGTATGATAATGAAAAATTTCAACTAAGACAAAAAGGAGATTACAAAAAATTCTTGATGAGGTGGAAAAGAGTTGCAACAGAAATGAGTTGATTGAGTAACTCAAAACCAAAGATATTAGTAAAGGTTTAAAAAAAATGTTGTGCTTACTTTATTTTGTTCAAAGAATTCTTTGTGGAAAAGATTCGAACACAAATATTTTTTAAGAAATAAACTTTGCCTCGGCCGATATATAAACATTTTCTATTTATCCATGGGTCGTATTAGCTATGATATTACAATTAACCATCTATTGCAAGTGGTGAAGCCCTATATGAAGACCACCAATCTTTATGGATTTTCATGAGCCTTTATGGTAAATTATATTTTATTTTAGTCCATATTTATTTTTTCATTATTTTTGGGTGCATCCAATATTTTGATCTCTTTTTGAGATTATTTTATGTGGTGTTTGTATTTGAGGTTGTTCCTTCCCTCCGAAAAAAATATAAGGTGTTTTTCGGCACAAGTGTCTTCACCAAGAATTTTTTGATGTCTTTTGGTGATTGATACGAATTGGTTAAGATTAATGAGTTGTTTGATCCCTCTGAAGACTCGGTAAGCATCATTCTTTAACTTAATATACAAATGCTAAATTCTACTTGTTGCTTTACATATGTGACCACATTGTTATTGTTATTTAGAAATAAAAAGCTAAACATGTTGGGTAGGTCAAAATCACTTGTTATTATTACTAACAAACAGTTAAATGGGGAAAATATAGTAATTGTACTATATATTATTAATATGAATAACACGCATTATGACGATGCTTGATATTGATACGTTGGAAAAAGACAACAAAATTCTTAGGGCCGAATATTAAAAAAGCGCTATGCTAACGTGATCATGAAAATCCCAAAAACAAGTTCTTGGGAAAGCGTTTGATGAAAAAAATATGAAGAAAAAGGCTGCATTGTGGGAGAAGCAGTTGCAAGAAGAAAAAGTAAAGTTGTGGGAAAAAAGATAAAGAAGCGGCGCGGATCGCTATTGCAAACATCAAAAGGACAGTTAATTTTGGTGATGGTCTTGAAGCCGAAAGAGATTTGATGTCCATCATCGGTGCTCCAAATCGATTGTAAATTGAAGATGCTTATTTCCTGATTGATATTTGTAGAATAATATAGGTAGTATATTCATTAGTTTATTTTTCTCATGAGAATTGAATATATTTGATCAAACAGAAGAACATTTTAGTCGTATGAAATACTTATCTCAATCTTATTACTCTTAATTAGAATGTTGTTCAAATTAATTAGTAGTTTAGTATTAAGGGATTTTTTTTAAACTATTTTTTAAAGAAATAATAGGTATTGTGTATCCAATACAAAAATAATAAGGTTTTTTCGATCACCTGGGTATGTATGGCATCTTTTAAAATAATGATTTAAGAGATACTTCTATTAATGAGATTGATTATACTAACTACAGGAAATTGTTAATAATTTCATGCACAAAGTGAAATACTTCTGTTATTGATTTGCCAAAAAATTGTGTTTTAATAAAATTTAATGAATAATTAAAATGAGCATTTTTTTAATTAAAAATTGTTTAAAACATAAATTGAATTCCAATAAAATTTAATTAAAAAATTATTTAAATTGGTTTGGTGACTTTTTAAATGAAATATCAATAGTTAAGTGACTTTGAGATTATAAAAGAAAGTTGACTAATTTTGGCTTGTGTAATCTATGTAGAAGCTTGAAATATTTGTTTGTTTGAAGTCAAATTTGATGCGAAGTTTAATTTAGTTGATTTTTGTAGGGTAATTGGTATTTAACTTCCTATTTTGGAAGTAATTTGCAACATCATCTATCTATGGTTCAATTCTCATTCTACTATATAAAAATTCACAAATTCCCGCAAATTCTAGTCATGACTATTTCCCGTGGGAGTTCTTGAAAATAGATTTTCTTTGGAGTGGTTCGTTAAAAGGGTGCAAGATCAAATTATTCTTTGCACGTTGATGTGATTCTAGTGAAAAATGCATGCAAATAGTTAATACCTTATAAAAAAAGTCATATAAATAAATCTCAAGACTAGTTAGAAAATTCTTTGCTACTAAAAATATTGTGATGAGGTAAGTTACGCTGGTATGTGAAGGATTTGTGAAGAAGTAAGGGATTAATTTTTTATCACGAGCATCTCGTTGAGGGATTTATGGCGTTGGAGCAGTGCTGAAATATTGTGTTGAATAACTGGTTCATTAAGTGGGCTATTGGGATAAATACATAACAGTTTAGAAGTCCTATATTGGGATTGAACTGTTAACGAAATATAGATGTAATATTTACATTGTGAATGATAATTTGACTCGAACTTGCATGGTGTATAACGGTTAAAGAGACATGCAAAACATGACTAAAATTTCTCAATAAGCTCTCTATTTACGAATTTTTTTCAATATGCTCCCTAACCAAAGTCCTTTTGGACTGATCTTGTTGCTTGTTTAGTACAAACAAGCTCATAAGTTTGAATATTCAAAATCAGCTCATCCATAGTTAAGAGTCTTCATGTCCCTATCCTCAGCAATCACATTAACTTTGCTTTCCGAGGATTTGGGAAGATACGAAGAATCTTCCGAATAACTTGTTTACTTGGATGAATAGGTTCACCCAAGCATCGAAGCTCATTGGTGATAGAAGTAAACCTTGTCTGCATTTCATAAGCAGTTTCTCCCCCCTTCATGCTAAAATTCTCATATTGAGTTGTAAGCATGTCAACTTTTGATTCCTTCATTTGAATGGTTCCTTTATAAGAACGATGTCCCAAAGTTCACCGTCTTCAGTCATTATGTAGTCATGCATTCTCATTTTTCACCATCCATAATATTTCCCGTTGAAGCGGAAGGGGGTGGGGGGGAGGTGTAGCTTCCAACCTAGGTGAAGCAGTCATCTTAATTTGTAGGACCCTTTCTTACAACACTTACATATTTTGAAGATATGAATCAACGCAGAGGTCGAGGTACCGCAGGTTGTGTAGGAAAATCCTCAGGTCAGGATAATTCTACTATTCGTTCAAACATGCCTAGTGTTCCTATTCCCACAACAATTAGTCTTCAACAAGGTGGTACTAATTCCAATAAAGGTGGGCCTGATACAAACCGAATTCAAACACTAGGACCTAGCAGTACGCCACCCATTCAAATGCCAGATCACAATAATATTTCAACCATTGTTGAATCATCTCCTATTACAACTAATGAGAGTAACCAGATAGGAGAGCGTACATCTACTCAAAGTAACACAATTGGTGAAGGTGAGTCCACTTATCGTGGGCAGTGGACAACAATTGTTACTCCTACTCCTACAGGGTTAGCCCATGTTTATAGTATCATTAATATCTCTACTTTTAATAAGATACATATTTAAATAATGTCTTCAAATTTATACAGGTTGGAACCTTCTTCGACATGCTCTATGTTCATATCTCAGTCTTTCAGAAATGAACTTGATCCCAATGGAATCAGTTGGAAAGGTGTTTCACAACCTGTAAACGGTTTTTTATTTTGGAGAATTCAAAGTATGTTGTTTCAATATAATTGATTTTAAAAGAGTGATAATATTTTTAATAGATATGATAATAATGTTATTACTGTACGAACTAATTTCAGAAGGAATTCTATTGGGACTCTCCAACTAATGAAAATGCAGTGAAGAGACAATAGGAGATTAAGGCATCACTACGATATAGGGATTTTATTTCCAGAATAAAAAAGAATGGAACGAATCCCGAATATATAACTGATATTGTGTGGGAAAATTGGACAAGAAATAGCTATGAAGAAGCTTAGAATTGGAAATGGTCATTTTTGGAAAGAATTCAAAATCTGGAAATTTAGCTAAGTATGGAAAAAAATGACTTTTTGGTCAACTTCAGACAGTCATAACTCCTATCTCAGGATGATTTAGGTGTATTTCCAGTTATGTTTGGAAAGATCTTGGAGTGATCTTTCCAACGCCGCTGAATTTGCTCAATTCCGAGTTCGTATGAGTGAGTTATGCCCTTTGGAAGTTGGGTTGATGGCACAGGGAAGTTCATCCGAATTTGCAAGGGTATTTTGGTCTTTTACCTAACCTTTTCTTTTGGCTATATTAAGGGTCTAGGCTGATTTTAAATCAGTTTTCCCCTTTTAAAAGTGAGAGTTAGGGTTCTTGAGAGAAAAGGAGAAGAAAAAGCAAGGTTCGTAGAGATCGTCATGGATTTTGTCGGGGGTGATCCCTAATAAGGTATGTGAGATCATAGTGTTGGGTTGGTTCTTTCCCCCACACGCCAAACTCGTTTTAATTCCGAGAAAAGATTGGTTGTGTTTGTTGAAGTTTGTGGTTGTGTTTGTTGAAGTTGTGGTTGTGTTGTTGAAGTTTCTTGTTGGTTTGCTGCATGTTTCCAGTTGTGATTTCGAGTTGAATCCATTGTATATTAAGGGGTTTTATGATTCTAACTGTTTGGGGCTGGAACCTTTGAAGTTCAGAAGGTTTAGAATTGGAAAAAACAAAGGAGAAAAGTTAGATTTTCGGGGAAAAAGGTTGGGGCGTCGCGCCAGCCAGCGCCCCCCAAAAGAGTCTCTGTACTTCCACCCTTGGGGCGGAGTGCCTTGAAGAGCGCCAAGCAGGCCCCTCTGAAGTCTGAAGTCTGAAGGCTGGCGCCTCGCGCCTCTCAGAGCGCCAAGGACGTCAATCCTTCCCATCCCTTCCCCACTTTTTCATACATGTTCCTTGGTAATGTACCTATGTTTTATAGTTGTTTTCAACACTCTAAGGTACATCTAAACATCACGAACTCATCCATAAACATGAGATCACTACCCTTAAATCCATAATCCAATTCGAGGGAAGTTAGGATCAAAGTCAAGTGAAGTTAGAAGTCAAGTTTAGGAGATAAGAAGCAAGTCAAAGCAAGTCTTTAAAGTTTTTCAAGAGTTTTTATTGAATGTTTTAACTTCATTTTTAGGCTCAAGTTTCAAGTTAAGTAAAGAGTATAGAGTCAAGTTCATTTCTCAAAAGTTATTAGGGAACTAAGTATTCCTAAAGAAGTTTATAAATGTTTTCACATTTAATAGGAGAGGAAACTGAAATTTCCAAAAGAGTTTTGAGCAGTTTGAGTACTATCTCTTTTAAGAAAAAGATGAGTTTTGCGAAAGAGTTTCTACTTCATGATTAGTATGACAACCGAGTATGTCATCACTGTTTAAACAGTATGGTCTCTAGATATACCATCAATGTTTATGCAGTATGACTTCCTGAGTCATCAATGATCATATTAAAATATGGTTTTGATATGTTCTTTTTAGAAAGAGTTTTCAAGAGCAATTACCTCTTTTAAGAGGGTAGTTTGAGCAATTAATTCAAACTAGAGAAAGAAGTTTGTTTTTAAACCATATGAGCTATAGTATATTTCGGGAGTAGTCTTGAGCACCAAAATGGGGACGCGAGTTCATATTAACTCAACCCTCCATAAGAACCATGCAGCCAACATGAGATTTAACGGGTCATAATTTTTAGATGATCACGTAAGTTAAGCTAGTGGATCCACTAAGTTAAAGTTAAAGCGTTCTATATGACAGCAAAGTATAGGACAGTTCTGGCAGCGTGGGCAAGATGTTGTATCACCACTTAGGCTTATAGTGGTGGCTGTCGGTTAGAGAAACTCCCACAGTAGAAATTGCATGGTTCCTCGATGGGTTCTGCTTAGTATGGATGGGGGTATGGGACTTCATTCATGCATTGCACAAGTAGACTTTTAGAGGGAGCATGGTATTTTTATGATATTATAAATATGATTTTTGACATCATGTTTTAAATAGTTTTACAAGATTTATATATTGCATGTGTCTTATTGCTTTATATTGAGTTCAGTTACTCATGAGTTGAATAGAGCCAAGGTAAGTTCTCTTTTGTATCCCTTTTAAGCTTAAAGTTATTGTTTAGCTGTCCAGCTCTCATACTCGTACATTCCATGTACTGATTCCAGTTGGCCTGCATCTTATTATGATGCAGACGCAGGTACCCAGGATCATCATCCAGCACGCCGTTGATCCAGTTGAGAACTCCAGAGTCAGTAGTGAGCCTCCTTGCCTTCCGGAGGACTCTGTTATTTTGTGTTCCTAGTTTTGTTTTATTAGGATGTTACGGGGTCTGTCCCAACATCCATCTCAGTATTATAGAGACTTCATAGATAGACAGTCAGTCAGTTAGTATTGAGTCTCTCATCTATGTATTTGTATAAATATTCTATTTTAAGTCTCGAGTTGCCTTTTTGGCCAGATTTTATCAGATAGGTTGTTTTATGACCTTGCATTGCATGGAGTTATTCTGTTGAGTTAAGGTTTCCACTGAGTTAAGTAAGCCAGGCCAAGGGTTCACTTGGGGGCCAGCAATGGTCTTCGAGTGTCGGTCACGTCGAGGGTGTAGGCTCAGGGCATGACAAAATCATCGTGGTGGAAGAGAAGTTGTTATCGAGACTCATATGGGTGGATCTATCTCCATTGGGGAGAATTTCAAGAAACTTGTAAGTATATATTTCACGCAATATATATTCTTTGACAAAATACCTCCTCCTTATCTTCTAATCATTACTAAAAGTCTACAATACACATAGATAGTAGCAGTGCCTCTTTTTTGTGCAATTCTATTTTGGGATTGTTGTTGTAGTGCATCTCTTTTTGGTGCAACACACATTTTTTGTTGATGAAGCCCCACATTATACTAGTTGGTTAGAGAAAATAAAAAGTTGCAGGGAAGAATGGATAGATCTGAACTTTACATGTAAAAGCTTTGTCTCTATGTGTACAAAGATGACATAAGAAAATTGGGATATATTGCCTGGTTATTTGGCTTGTGCTAGTAGGTAATATACATAGTAAAATTAATAGAGAGTAAGATGTACATAGACTTTACTTATACCTTTGTGAGACAAAATGTTGTTTCCGATAAATTCTCGGCTTAAAGAAAAATATCCATCATATAAGCTATAGGTACATATTAATTGTTTGGAAAATTTTCACCAGTACTACCTCTACAAGACTTTGGAAGTGAAATTGCCTTAGAATTTAATTTTTATTCTAAGAGCCTTAATGGGTCGTCTTGCTTATAAAAGAAGGGCTAAAGTGCTGAAAATGTATGATTAATTTTTTTTTGCTTTTCAAATTCGTATCAAAGATGAAGTATTGATTATTAATAGAGTTATTATAATAGTCCAGTATAAAGTCAACTTTTGATAGCTATCATATAGACGAGGTATCAACTGAGTGGCCTCGAACCAAAATGGATTTATCAAATAGAACGTCTTTTTTGTCATTATAAGAGACTGGAGTCTAATCCCCAACAAAGTTACATTGATCTGAGCATTTTCAGTGATATGTTGATTTGTTTATTAGATTACCAACTAACTAATTAGAGGAAATCTCTTTGTTTTCGATCCTTATGTCACGGACTTAGAGTTCTCACTAATGTTTTGTGCGGCACTTGACAACTTACTCACGAATCGTTCTCGGTCTTGTAAGCTCAAGTAAGCCTTTAAGACTACGATCTCTAAGAGAATGTAAAGAAAGACTTAGAAAGATTTGGAAAGTTTGGAAGAAGGCTTTGTATTAAGCTTGCAAGATTGCTTACAAGTTGTTGGATGCCTTGCAAATGAATGGCACCTCTATTTATACTACAACCTAGGGATAAAGTGTAATTAATATTTACTTTACAAGTTCCTACTTATTTACACTTTGGTCCCTTCTCTATAAATCTCTACACTTTCTAGGAAATTCTAAGGCTTTCCAAAAAAATATCTAAGGTATTCTAGAGAATTCTAAGGAAAGACCTAGGGAATTCTAGAGTATTCCACTAACCTCCCCATAACTCTAGATTATTCCCCCTTCTTCCAATGCCAAATTTGAACTGTGAAGTGGCGGGACGTAACACTCTACCCGACCTATTGATGCAACGCCGCGTCGCATCGTTACTGATGGCCAGTCAGGTCTTGTTTTCTCATACGCGTGGCAAATAGTCCATTGATTCGATCGACGCCCTTGTGCAACGCCTTCAGTTGGTTTCTGATCTCTTTCAGCCCAGTCTTATGGTGTACCTCCTTCCAAGGAGGCACACGCCTCGGCGGCTTCATTGGCATCACAAAATTGTTCTCCTTATTCGTGCATGGTGGCAAGGACCCTTTAGCAGCATTGTCTTCCTTCGAACTTGCAATGGTGGCTATAAGCATCGACTCATTCTTCTTACGGATCCTCATGAGCTGCATGGCTGTTATATGGACTTTTACTTCCGTCTTCGATACCTTAACCAGGGGGACCATGCATAATCCTCCTTGCTCCATGACCAAGAGTTGTTCAAGGTAAGGATCAATCACCGCGTGGCACTGCTGGAAGAACTCTTGCCTTACAATTATGTCAAAGAAATCTAAAGAAGCGACAGTGAAGTTGGTCTTACGTTGCCACTCGCCCAGCGTGATGCTTACTCCATGCGCGACTTCGTTCACAGAAGTCGGGGGTGCATTAACCGTCCTGAGTTGAGCGTTACTTGGACTGTAACTCATCCCCAACCTCGTTACTGCCTTTTTGGTCATGATATTGTCCTCCGCACCTGTGTCAACCATAACACAACCGGGTCTTCCATTGATCGTGATGTCGACATACTACGCGCTGTATTCTTTCGGCTTCCTTAGTTGCTTAGTAATAGCTCCGCATATTCCTATCAAGCCCAACTGTGTCGTCTCTGTATCTTGACCTTGTTCATATGCATCCTTATCTTTCCCCTCCCGCAGGATAGCACCAAGGCTCTTTAGTTCAGGGCACCTTGCATAGCCATGTGGCCCACCGCATATGTCGCAACAATTTCTCTTTGTAGTCTCTGCCTTTCTCTCGACATTGCTTTGACGTCCAAACTTCTTGCCGTCGGACTTATAGGTATCATGCCTCTTGGGATGTGGCCGCTGCTCCTCGACCTTGCCACGATCTCCCCAACCATGGTCATGACTACCTCTCATCTCTTCTCATTCGGCTTTGTCGGCCTTCTCATGCCAGAAGTCTGTCAAAGCTTCGTCTTGCGTGATGGCTTCATCTATAGTCCTGAGCTGCCAACGTTCTAACTTCGTCCTGGCCCAATTTTGCAGCCCATCCATGAAATGGAACAACATATCATCACCTGTGAGGTTAGGAATTTGAAGCGTGAGTGTGGTGAACACCTACACATATGCGCGTATGCTTCCCGTTTGCTTCATATCCCAAAACTTGCGCTTCGCCTCATAGATGACGTTGTCAGGGAAGAAGACTTTCTTGAACTCTTACCGGAATTGCTCCCAGGTGTTGATGTTGCACGTCCCCTTCCCTATCTCGGCCTCCATGCGCCTCCACCACAGCATGGCTATCTCCGAAAGATACAACACAACGGTGTTGATTTTACTTTCGTCACTCTTCAGCCTGTTGCACTTGAAATAAATCTCCAAATGCCATAAGAAGTTCTCCATTTCTTGCGCGTCACGGACTCCTTTGAACATATGTCGTTTTGGAGCCTCGACCTTGGCCTCCCTATCTCAATCAAGCGACAATGATCCTTCAACTTCAATGCCCTTCTTGAGTGCTTTCATCTCGGCATTCATGGTCTAAATCGTGCTCAACGCCTCAATGAACCGACACTCCAAGGAAGTGATAACCTCTTTCATCTCAAACTCGGCACGCTGACGTCCTTCAAACTCCTTACGAATGTTTTCGATCTCATCAAGGGTGAAGTCTTCAAGAATGTTAAAGTTGTCGTCGGCCACACTCATGCGCCGGCCTAATATCTCCATGGCCTGCCTCGTCAATTCAGCCCCTGCGACCCACTCTTATCCTGCAGTGACGTCAATGGCCTCCTCTCCAAGTTCATCATCACTTGCTGCGGTGGTTAAGGGTGGATGAGATATTAACACCTCGCTGGGTGTGGGATCCAGCAGCATCTCCCCATGACTCTTTTGGTTCTTCCTTCCCTTGTGGTCCTTTTTCCCACCATCCGGACTGACATTGATAGTGCTAGCGGCGTTCACGTCTTCTTCGGTTGTCATTCCCTTAGTATCAAACCTTCGCTCTGATACCACTTTGTCATGGACTTAGAGTTCTCACTAATTTTCCGTGCGGCACTTGACAACTTACTCACGAATCGTTCACGGTCTTGTAAGCTCATGTAAGCCTTTAAGACTAAGATCTCTAAGAGAATGTAAAGAAAGATGTGGAAAGTTTGGAAAAAGGCTTTGTATTAAGTTTGGAAGATTGCTTACAAGTTGTTGGATGTCTTTCAAATGAATGGCACCTCTATTTATACTACAACCTAGGGGCTAAAGTGTAATTAATATTTACTTTACAAGTTCCTACTTATTTACACTTTGGTCCCTTCTCTATAAATCTCTACACTTTCAAGGAAATTCTAAGGCTTTCCAAGAAAATATCTAAGGTATTCTAGAGAGTTCTAAGGAAAGACCTAGGGAATTCTAGAGTCTTCCACTAACATCCCCATAACTCTAGATTATTCCCCCTTCTTCCAGTGCCAAATTTGAACTGTGAAGTGACGGGACGTAACACTCTCCCCCACCTATTAATGTGACGACGGCGTCGCATTGTCGCTGCATCGCCAACCAGGTCTTGTCTTCTTGTACGCGTGGCCAATAGTCCGTTGATTCGATCGACGCCCTTGTGCCACGCGTTCAGTTGCTTTCTGATCTTTTTCAGCCCGGTCTTATGGTGTACCTCCTTCCTAGGAGGCACACGCCTCGGTGGCTTCTTTGGCATCACAAAATTGTTCTCCTTCTTCGTGCATGGTGCCGAGGACCCTTTAGCAGCATTGTCTTCCTTCGAACTTGCAATGGTGGCTATAAGCGTCGACTCGTTCTTCTTAGGGATCTTCAGGAGATGCATGGCTGTTAGACGGACTTGTTCTTCCATCTTCGGTACCTTAACCATGGGCACCATGCATAATCTTCTTTGCTTCATGAATAAGAGTTGTTGGAGGTAAGGACCAATCACCGCGTGGCACTGCTGGAAGAACTCTTGCCCGAGAATTATGTCAAAGAGATCAAAATGAGCGACAGTGAAGTAGGTCTTACCTTGCCACTCGCCTAGCGTGATGGTTACTTCATGCGCGACTCCGTTCACAGAAATCGGGGGTGCATTGACCGTCCTGAGTTGAGCGTTACTTCGACTGTAATTTGAACCCCCAACCTCGTTGCTGCCTTTTTTGTCATAATATTGGCCTCCGCACCTGTGTCGACCATAGCACAACTAGGTCTTCCTTTGATCGTGATGTCGACATACTGAGCGACATATTCTTTCGGCATCCCTAGTTGCTTAGTGATAGCTTCGCATAGTCCTATCAAGCACAACTGTGTCGTCTCTTTATCTTGACCTTGTTCATATGCATCCTTATTTTTCCCCTACCGTAGAATAGCACCAAAGCTCTTTAGTTCAGGGCACCTTGCATGGCCATGTGGCCCACCGCATATGTAGCAACCATTTCTCTTTGTAGTCTCTGCCTTCCTCTCGACATCTCTTTGACGTCCAAACTTCTTACCGTCGGACTTATAGGTATCATGCCTCTTGGGATATGGCCGTTGCTCCTCGACTTTGCCACGATCTCCCCCACCATGGTCATGAATACGTCTCATCTCTTCTCCTCCGGCTCTGTCGGGTTTCTAATGCCTGAAGTCTGTCGAAGCTTCGTCTTGCGTGATGGCCTCATCTATAGTCCTGACTTGCCGACGTTCTAACTTTGTCCTAGCCCAATTTTGCAGCCCATCCATGAAGTGGAACAACATATCATCACCTGCAAGGTTAGGAATTTGAAGCGTGAGTGTGGTGAACTCCTACATATACGCGAGTATACTGCCCGTTCGCTTCAGCTCCCTAAACTTGCGCTCGCCTCGTAGATGACGTTGTCAGGGAAGAAGGCTTTCTTGAACTCTTCCCGGAATTGCTCCCAGGTGCTGATGGTGCACGTCCCCATCCCTATCTCGGCCTCCTTGCGCCTCCACCACAGCATGGCCATTTCCGAAAAATACAACACAACGATGTTGATCTTACTTTCGTCGCCCTTCAGCCTGTTGCACTTGAAGTAATTCTCCAAATGCCATAAGAAGTTCTCCACTTCTTGCACGTCACGGACTCCTTTGAACATAGGTGATTTTGGAGCCTCGACCTTGGCCTCCCGATCTCAGTCAAGCGACAATGATCCTTCAACTTCAATGCCATCCTTGAGTGCTTTCATCTCGGCCTTCATAGTCTCAATTGTGCTCAACGCCTCAATGAACCGACACTCCAAGGAAGTGATAACCTCCTTCATCTCAAACTCGGCACGCTGACGTCCCTCCAACTCCTGACAGATGTTTTCGGTCTCCTCAAGGGTGAAGTCTTCAAGAATGTTGAACTTGTCGTCGGCCACATTGATACGCCGGCCTAATATCTCCATGGCCTGCCTCGCCACTTCAACCCTTGCCTTCCACTCTTCTCCTGCAGTGACGTCAATGGCCTCCTTGCCAAGTTCATCGTCACTTGCTTCGGTGGTCGAGGGTTGATGTGATATTAGCGCCTCGATGGGTGTGGGATCCAACAGCATCTACTCATGACTCTTTTAATTCTTTTTCCCTTTGCGGTTCTTTTTACCACCATTCGGACTGACGTTAGTAGTGCTAGCGGCGTTCACGTCTCCTTCGATTTCCATTCCCTTAGTATCAAACCATCGCTCTAATACCACTTTGTCACGGACTTAGAGTTCTCACTAATGTTTCGTGCGGCACTTGACAACTTACTCACGAATCGTTAACGGTCTTGTAAGCTCAAGTAAGCCTTTAAGACTAATATCTCTAAGAGAATGTAAAAAAAGACCTAGAAAGATTTGGAAAGTTTGGAAGAAGGCTTTGTATTAAGCTTGGAAGATTGCTTACAAGTTGTTGGATGCCTTGCAAATGAATGGCACCTCTATTTATATTACAACCTAGGGGATAAAGTGTAATTAATATTTACTTTACGAGTCCCTACTTATTTACACTTTGGTCCCTTCTCTAGAAATCTCCAGACTTTCTAGGAAATTATAAGGTTTTCCAAGAAAATATCTAAGGTATTCTAGAGAATTTTAAGGAAAGACCTAGGAAATTCTAGAGTCTTCCACTGACCTCCCCATTACTCTAGATTATTCCCCCTTTTGTCAGTGCAAAATTTGAACTGTGAAGTGGCAGGACGTAACACTCTCCCCTACCTATTGATGCGACGACCGCGTCGCATCGTCGCTGCGTCGCCAATCGAGTCATGTCTTCTCGTACGCGTGGCAAATATTCCGTTGATTCGATCAACGCTCTTGTCCAACGCCTTCAGTTGCTTTCTAATCTCTATCAACCTGGTCTTATGGTCTACCTCTTTCCAAGGAGGCACACGCCTCGGCGGATTCTTTGGCATCAAAAAATTGTTCTCCTTCTTTGTGCATGGTGGCAAGGACCCTTTAGCACCATTGTCTTCCCTTTAAACTTGCAATGGTGGCTATTAGCATCGATTCCTTCTTCTTACGGTTCCTTAGGAGCTGCATGGCTGTTGGACGGACTTGTACTTCAGTCTTCGGTACCTTAACCAGGGGCAACATAGATAATCCTCCTTGCTCCATGACCAAGAGTTGTTAGACGTAAGGATCAATCACCGCGTAGCACTGCTGGAAGAACTCTTGCCCGAGAATTATGTCAAAGAGTTCTAAACGAATGACAGTGAAGTTGGTATTACGTTTCCACTCGCTTAGCATGATGATTACTCAATCCGCGACTCCACTCACAGGAGTCGGGGGTGCATTGACCGTCCTGAGTTGAGTGTTACTTTGATAGTAACTCATCCCCAACCTCGTTGCTGCCTTTTTGGTCATGATATTAGCCTCTGCACCTGTGTCGACCATAGCACAAGTGGGTCTTCCATTGATCGTGATGTTGACATACTGCGCGTCATATTCTTTCGGCTTCCCCAGTTGCTTAGTGAGAGCTCTGCATAGTCCTATCAAGCCCAACTTTGTCGTCTCTGCATCTTGACCTTGTTCTTATGAATCCTTCTCTTTCCGCTCCCGCAGGATCGCACCAAGGCTCTTTAGTTCATGGCACCTTGCATAGCCTTGCGGCCCACCACATATGTAGCAACCATTTATCTTTGTACTCTCCGTCTTTCTCTCGACATCGCTTTGACGTCCAAACTTCTTACCGTCAAACTTATAGGTATCGTGCCTCTTGGGATGTAGCCGCTGCTCCTCGACTTTGCCACGATCTCCCCCACCATGGTCATGACTACCTCTCATCTCTTCTCCTCCGGCTCTATCGGGCTTCTTATGCCTGAAGTCTGTCAAAGCTTCGCCTTGCGTGATGGCTTTATCTATAGTCCTGACCTGTCGACGTTTTAACTTCGTCCTGGCCTAATTTTGCAGTCCATCCATGAAGTGGAACAACATATCATCACCTGTGAGGTTAGGAATTTAAAGCGTGAGGGTGGTGAACTCCTACTCATATGCGCGTATGCTCCATGTTTGCTTCAGCTCCCTAAACTTGCGCTTCGCCTCATAGATGACGTTGTTAAGGAAAAAGGCTTTCTTGAATTCTTCTCGGAACTGCTCCCAAGTGTTGATGGTGCGCGTCCCCTTCCCTATCTCGGCCTCCTTGCGCCTCCACCACAGCATGGCCATTTCTAAAATATACTACACAACGGTGTTGATCTTACTCTCGTCGTTCTTCAACCTGTTGCACTTGAAGTAAACCTCCAAATGCCATAAGAAGTTCTCCACCTCTTGCGCGTCAGGGACTTATTTGAACATAAGTGGTTTTGGAGCCTCGACCTTGGCCTCCCTATCTCAGTCAAGCGACTATGATCCTCCAACTTCAATACCCTCCTTGTGTTCTTTCATCTCGACTTTCATGGTCTCAATCGTGCTCAACGCCTCAATGAACCGACACTCCAAGGATGTGATAACCTCCTTCATCTCAAACTCGGCACGCTAACGTCCCTCCAACTACTTATGAATGTTTTCGGTCTCCTCAAGGGTGAAGTCTTCAAGAATATTGAACTCGTCGTCGGCCACATTCATGCGCCACCCTAATATTTCCACGGCCTGCCTCGCTACTTCAACCCCTGCGACACACTCTTCTCCTGCAATGACGTCAATGACCTACTCGCCAAGTTCATCGTCACTTGTTTCGATGGATGAGATGTTAGCGCCTCACTAGGTGTGGGATCCAACATCTCCTCATGACTCTTTTGGTTCTTCTTTCCCTTGCGGTTCGTTTTCCCACCATTCGGACTGACGTTGGTAGTGCTAGCGGCGTTCACGTTTCCTTCGGTTGCCATTCCCTTAGTATCAAACCTTCGCTCGGATACCACTTTGTCACGGACTTAGAGTTCTCACTAATGTTCCGTGCGGCACATAACAACTTACTCACGAATCGTTCACGGTCTTGTAAGCTCAAGTAAGCCTTTAAGTCTAAGATCTCTAAGAGAATGTAAAGAAAGACTTAGAAAGATTTGGAAAGTTTGGAAGAAGACTTTGTATTAAGCTTGGAAGATTGCTTACAAGTTGTTGGATGCCTTGCAAATGAATGACACCTCTATTTACACTACAACCTAGGGGCTAAAGTGTAATTAATATTTACTTTACGAGTCCCTACTTATTTACACTTTGGTCCCTTCTCTAGAAATCTCTACACTTTCTAGGAAATTCTAAGGCTTTCCAAGAATATATCTAAGGTATCTAGAAACGTGCATAGAATAATTCAATCTTGCACCCTTTTAACAAACCATTCCAAAGAAAATCTATTTTCAAGAATTCTCACAAAGAAATAGCACTATGTGAATTTTCATATAGAAGAATGATAATTGAGCCATAGATAGATCAACCAAATTAAATACCAATTACCCTACAAAAATCAACCAAATTAAACTTCGCATATAATTTTACTTTGAATAATTTTGTTTCGATCATCTTAAGAAGAAGTAGTCCAAAAAGGGCCATGTTATATGCTCAAGCGTCAAACAAACAAATAATTCAAGCTTCTACATAGATTACACAAGACAAAACTTAGTCAACTTTCTTTTTATAACCTCAAAGTCACTCAATTAAGCATACTTCTCACATAAAGTCACTTAACTAACTCTCTCCATCCACTTTTATTTGCCATGTTGCGGTTTACAAAAGTTAATCTAACTAATTTTCAAAGTTAAATTAGATTACAGTAATTCAATATTTTAAACAAAAAAAATTAGATATTCAAAAACTATACCGAAAAAAAATTATAAATTGCAATTTTTTTATATATCAATATGATGAAAAAATACATCGTAAAATGTTAGTCAAAGTTCTTATAGTTTGTGTTAGTCTGCACGACCTAGTAATTTACTGATTTTAACTTTTCGCCTAAGTGTGAAACATGTTGCCTAGCATGTTCCAGCAAAGCAGTAAGAACAATAACTAAAACCACAGTATTTTTACGTGGAAAACACCCAGATCAAAAGGTGTAAAAGATCACGACCTGTACCCCTACAGGATTTAACTTCAACGTCACTAAATCACTGAGCCTCCACAGAAAACAGATTACAAGCCTATGTAACCTAAAGAATTATGAACTATAATTCCCAAACTTCAACACAAACCTCCCAAGGTATGTGTTCCCAACTCTTCGAGTTATCACAACCTAAAGGCAACACACCTAATTCAGTTTATAACTCACTGAACTAAGATTACATCAAGACTTAATCACAAAGAAAAACTCCTAACACATAAACTCTATAAAAGCACCTGGTTCTTCGATATGTTCCTTTTAGCTGTTGCTTCAGTTGCTGGTAGCACTTGCGAAGTTAATTTTCAATTGCTCCATTTTGCTCTGTAAGTGCACAAGTATTCTGGATGACTTCACTTCTATTTAAGCACAGATCTTCATAGAGTTATTGTTTACTTCAAACTCCTCATTGACTTGAACTCTCTTGACTTAGAGTTCTACTTCAAGTAATACTCTTTCTTTAATTCAAACTCCTTGCTTCTTTAGACTCCTTCTTCAAATCACATCATTAATCTTTTGTATTGTAGTTGAACTACTACTCTTCAATTCAGCAGTAGCTTGAAGAGTTATACTTCAAGTAAGGCTCCTTCTTCAAGTAAAACTGCTTACCTCTATAGACTCCTTCTTCAAATCAAACTTACTGATTCTTTTTCTTCAGTTCATCACTAGTTTGATTCCTTGTGTTTTATCACGAAATTAACATTATCCATTTCTTTATTTCTACACTTTTATCTTTATATATTTTGAAAGCTTTCCTAAATTCAACTGCTCGTGACAGTGTACCTTTGGACCATGTTGACTGATGTGTTTCATCTTTCTTTGTCAATCATCAAAACTGCATAAATCTCAACAGTTTGACTCTGAAAAAGGAAAGAAACCATGACAATTAAAAGTGGACGGAGGGAGTAATTCTTTTTTCACAGAATCAACTGTTCCACCACTTAATTACACATGTGTTATGTTAAGTTTGTATTACTACTTCATATTTGATGGTAATATAAAATTATGGAAAAACTACATTATTTTATATATCCATGCTTTCAAAATATTACTTATCTTATCACGAATTAAGAGTTTTCTAGCATATATTGAGGAAATATACTTCGATGCATATATTTTTGTCAGTACTCTTCCTTGTTCCATGTCCCTAAAATAGAAGGTAAGATACAATAAATATAACAATAACGAGTATTTGAACAAAGTTAGGGATGAAAATTCAAAAATAAAACTTCAAACTTATGTGCTCCCTATACTGGATGTTATGGTAAAGGTGCAACAGAATCGTTTAGCAACCATATATCATTAAACTTAGATTTTTACTAAGGGGTTCAAAATTTTACATGTGCACTCGAAGGTTTTCGGATAGTAGTTGCAGGTTTCCTTATCATGAAAAATAAATCTAAAACCACACAAAAAAAAAACAGTTTCCTCAATACAACTGAAAACAAATAATCCATTTTTAAGAAACTACGACAGCTGTAATTTTTCCATATCAAAATGATAAACAAGTGAGCTCAATTTAACTTGCTAAATTTCTAGAGTTTTAAAAAAAAACACATAAACTAGTCAAATAAATGTATACAGTTTTTAACAAAAAATAGAAAAAACTCAATGTTCCAAGAAATTATCTTCCAAGTGATTTCTTCAATTTTAAACCAAATACTTCTGGCTCTTCGACACTTCTTCTATGAATATCTCTAATCATAAAAATTTCTGCATCTTAAGAAAAGCTCAGAGCAGAAAATTGTTTTTTCTAAGATCAAACTATCTTTGCCATATATACATATTTACTAATATATTTCTTATATTCATTTATCTATTTATTGTGGTGAATTTTCATATATAGCGATTTTAAATTGTGGAATGATTTTTAAATTTATTTTAGTTGATATTTTTAATTATATTTAAATTACTATGTTAATATCACATTAATATTTTATTTATTTTTTATTTATCTATATATAATATTGATTTAAAATTTAAATATGTAGATATTATTTTAATAAAAGTAAAATATTAATTCAATACTTTAAAATAGATATTTAAAATAATTTTAATATTAAAAGTGTATTGCTATTTATTCTTTTTTGTGATTTAACTCTCAAAAGCACTTTTAAAAAATGATTAGTCAAACACAATCTAATTATCAAAAGCACTTTTCAAATAAATTACCCAAACAGAAATTGTTTTATTTTTTCAAAAGCACTTTTCTAAAGAGTTGTTTTAGAAAGGGGAAAAAAGAACAAATATACCCTTGAACTATCGTAAATAACATATATATACCCTTCGACCTTCGTTATACTTTTAGGATGTTAGTGCCCTTACCGTCCAAATTTTGGTGCATATATACTTTCTATATTAACGGTGGTACACATATCTCAAGCTTAACCGTCGATCCGTTATTTGTTAAACTTCTATCCAAAATTTAAAAAAAAAACACCCGAATTATTAAAAAATCCATCAAAATTAATATAACCCAAAAACCCGATCAATTCACTTAATTTTAAATTAAGAGACTTAAAACACTTATTTAACAGCATCCTTTCCCCAATCTTCATCCCCAAAGCATCCTCATTCACAGTAAGATATCCTCTTGTCCTTCCCTGATTCCAATTTTTCTTAGAGAAGTTTTTTGGGGCTTCAATGGCTTTATGACTAGATTCCAACTGAGCCAACGATGAATCTTCTTCTTATACTTCTTGATGTTGCTCTTCCTATTATATATTTGATGGGGTTTCAACTCTTACTAATGGAGTTTCGATCGGAAACTTCCCTAAGGCCATGGCAGCAAAAACAATAGAGACATTGATGGATAGTTATACGGAAGCGAGCGCAAAATCGTGATAAATGGCAGTGAGATCTATTATATGCCTCAGATTTAAAGTGGGATTGTAGGGGATCATCGACTAGCACTCACGAATTTGAAGTCATGAGAGGTTACACATCGCTAGAGTTTCCAACTAATAGAAGTCGGCTTGTACATGTTTGCAACAAATTTTAAACATATGGAGAATAAATAAATCACACAAATAAAATCTGAAGAAACATGAATATTTTATTGATAAATATGGAGGTACAATTCTGTTCCTCCCTTGATTCTACTCTCCTAAGATTTATCCATGATTCGAGGGCCGTTAGTGTCGTATTTCTCGAACTAGGATGATTTAGATTTAACCTCTTTATGAATATTCCATGACTATTGTGGAATATTCGAGATCTTGATCTTTAAAAACACCCAAGAGTTTATGGGATATTTTGAGATGCCTTTTAAAGGAATTTAGTACCCTTTATATACGCATAAACTAGGGTTTAGGGTTGAGTAGCCTCCAAGAATTCTAATTGAATAAACAGATCTTCTAGAGTTCCAATTCGAATTAAACACGTCTTGTAGAGTCCGCAAAATTTCAATGTCTATGAATGCCCCCTACTTCAAGGTTTGTCGGAGTGTAAACTCGATGAAACTCAAAGACGAGGCTTGAAGTACTCTTTACTCCAGCTTTTCAGCTTAAGATTTTCATATTTGATTTAAGAGAAAAGAGATGAAGGGCATATCATTTGGTACCATTGGGCGTGCCAATTTGTTTTCAACAAATTTTAAACAAACGAAAAATAAATAAACCACACAAATAAAATCTAAAGAAACATGAATATTTTATTGATAAATATGCGGGTACAATTTTGTTCATCCCTTGATTCTAATCTCCTAAGATTTATCCATGATTCGAGGGCCATTAGTGGCGTATTTCTCGAACTAGGATGATTTAAATTTAACTTCTAGATGAATATTTCATGACTTTTGTGGAATATTCGAGATCTTGATCTTTAAAAACACCCAAAAGTTTATGGGATATTTTGAGATGACTTTTAAGGGAATTTAGTACCCTTTATATAGACATAAAGTAGGGTTTAGGGTTAAGTAGTGTAACAACCCGTATTCGAAACAAACCAAAAATACAGATTTCGAGAAGTTGCAGGTGAAACTTACGGTCACCATCCACGGACCGTAGGTCAGACCACGGCCCGTGCTGGTGGTCTATGGTTCACCACTGCAACCCCTCCCACACTCAGTCAGAAAATTTGGCTAAATGTTGACCCACGACCGGACTTACGGTCCGTAGGTCAGGTCACGGACCGTAGTTCGTGTCTGTGGATCAATGCCCCAAAAGCCCAGCTTCAGTCCCGATTGACGGTTGACCAGCACGAACCGTCAATCAATCCACGGTCCGTAGGTCTGAACGTAGATGAGCGTCAACAGTCAGTTAGATGAAGATTATTGATTGGTCAACTTCAGATTGTCATAACTTTTGTCACGAAAGGAATTGTGTGTCCCATGACCTATCATATGATAGATAATTGAATTATCTTTCCAACGCCACCGAGTTTGCTAAATTTTGACCTCCGAGTAAAAAGTTATGCTCATTTTAGTGAAGGTCTGTCGAGCAGGCTTGACTACGGACACAATCTACGGACCGTAGATTGACCTACGGCCCGTAGGTCCAATCCGTAGGTCACTCCGACAGCAGTTAATTCAGGGGTCTTTTGGTCTTTTCCTATTTCGTTTAACCCCTTAGATACGTCGTTTAAACCCTAAATCATGAGGTTTTAATCAGTTTAAGCCTAGAAACATAACTAGAACTTACCTTAGTCAAATCATTAATCAAAACATAGAAAATTAGAATCAAGAAAGGAGAAAGAGGTCAAGAACCCTA
>JAJOOH010009600.1:0-46948 GCA_029582605.1 Solanum gracilifrons | reverse complement strand
CCCCCCCCCCCCCCCCCCCCCCCCCCCCCCCCCCCCCCCCCCCCCCCCCCCCCCCCCCCCCCCCCCCCCCCCCCCCCCACATCTTCTTTAACACTCAAATACTTCTATACTATGATTTAGATTTTAGGAGTTAGTTTGAAATATTGAACTACTCTATTAAGATAAAAATAACTTAATGTAAGCAAAAAAAAAAAATGAAATAAGAAGTAATTTAAATTTAATTTTGTATGTTAGTTTTGGGTCTTGGGTTAGCACGGACGAAATATCACTCCTCATTTTGTTCATATTTAACTTGACACATTCCTTAAAAGCAAAATAAAAAAAAAACAGCATCCTTATTAAGAGCATGTTTGGCTTTGTTGCTATAAATTGCTTACTAGTATACTTACCCATGCGTTGCGTGACTATATATTAATTTATGATTATTTTAATTTCATAAAATATCAAATACTTCAAATATTTTTACACTTTTGTCCTTTGTTGTTTTTATGTTGTATTACTAAATTAATATTTTTTTCACATTAAAAATTTATTATTTAAATTTTTTTCACACGAGATGTTAAATATTATAAAATTAAATAACATGTTAGTATATTTTGAATTTATTTTTTTCGAATCAAATAAATTCAAATCCTCCTAGCCATTATCCTAATGCAATAATTCTTGCTAAGAAGAATTGCCATGTTGTGGCAAATCCACCCAGAAGGTAAAAATATTCTGTACATTCTTAAATTTGTGTCAAACTATAATAATAGAAAAATGATTTAAAATAGAGTGAATATAAGATAATGTAATAATAATAAAAACATGTACATGATATATACATTTTCTTATTTAATCATTGAAAATAATTAATTACAAGTAGTGAATCACTTACTTGTTATATTAAAATCATTAATTTAATCTCTTGAACTTTCGTAGAAGAAAATAATAATTTAAATTTTTATCAATGATTAGATGTCGAGGAACTTACCAATTCTTCTAGTATTCTAATATAGTAATTATTGTGTAAATTCCTTTTATGACAATTATAAAGTTTATCATAATTTTTAATACTTATTATTTTAATACAATGTGTAATCTTTACTTATTATTTTCTTCCCATTGTTATTTTTGTTTAATTATATAAAAAATAATACTAACAATAATTTCTTTTTTTATTAATGTAAAGATAATTTAACACAACGTGTAATTTTTACTTACTATTTTCTCCCAATGTTATTTTTTTAATCATCTATAAATAATAGTTACAATAATTTATATTTTTATTAACGTAAAGATCTTGAGTAATAATTCTTCTAATGTTCTATTTATTAATAATAATGATTGAAATTATTTAGGATCACTATTAAAGTTTTTACATAATTGAGATAAAAATTGAGGTTGCATACAAGTAAAAACATCTTTGAACAAACAAAATAATTATATGCACTATTAGAGAGTACCTTCTAGTGTTATAAGTATTCAACAATTATGATAAAGTTGGAAAGTGTAACTATCTTCAAAAACTATAAGTATTAAAATTAAAATTTGAAATTTCAATTAGTCATTCTCAATTATTTAAAAAACTATAAATAAATTTTATAATTTATGATTATTTTAATTCCATAAAATATCAAATACTTCAAATATTTTTGCGTATTTGTCTTTTATTATTTTTATGTTGTATTAATAAATTAATAATTTAATACAACGTGTAATTTTTACTTACTATTTTCTTCCCAATGTTTTTTTAATTATATATAAATAATAGTTACAACAATTTATATTTTCATTAACGTAAAGATTTTGAGTAATAATTCTTCTAATGTTCTATTAATAATAATGATTGAAATTATTTAGGATCACTATTAAAGCTTCTACATAATTGAGATAAAAATCGAGGTTGAGTACAAATAAAAACAATTTTGAATAAATAAAATAATTATATGCACTATTACGGATACCTTCTAGTATTATAAGTATCCTACAATTATGATAAAGTTAGAAAAGTGTAATTGTCACAATCCAGACCGATGTGATTGACACCTACACTAACCCTCCAGTGGGAGAACCACTACTACAACCCAACTACACAACTTAAAGAAACTGAACCATTTAAAGATACAGAAGCAGGTTTAAATGAAGAATTAAATATGGAGTTTCCATAAACTCCGAAGGTTTAACAAAGCAACTAAACATGATCCTCACGGAAATTCAACCCCTAGACCTAAAAATCATTATACCAAAACTCTACTAATCAACAAGTCTAAGCAAAGGGGGGTGCAACCCAGAAACTAAACATAAACAAAGTCTGAACACATAGTCTGAGTCCGAAAAGAATGGATTACACTAATGATGGGTCAATGACAGCCTGAAAGAACTGGCTCACCCTTGAATCCAGTCTCGGTCAATGATCTCCTAACTGAGGTGTGTCAGTAGCTGCCTGAAGATACCCTGTAGTCAACAAAGAAAGAGCAAGTGATACATATTAGTACACGAAACCATGGTGTACTGGTAGGATCACGTGGCTACTCCAGTAAGCGAGACATAGGCAAGTAATTACAACACAGTAAACACACATATACATAATGCATAATTCAATTATCATTTTAGGAGCAACATACAATTTCCCAATATCAGTGACAGGTAAATATGAATGTAATAATCACAAGTAGTTATCTCATGGAACCCATACCCAAATTGTTAGTGTGTCGAAACGTGACACCCGATCTAATATATATGTGTCGAAAAGTGACACCCGGTCCAATATATATGTCAGAATGTGTCACCCGGTCCAATGTATGTGTCGCAACGTGACACCCGATCTAGTCAGCACAACCACTGTCACAATCACACTCACAATAAACAGTGCACATAGTCACACAGTTAAGTAGCAAGTTCATGGCATGTAGTTGTTCATACTTAATAATTTCCTTAGATTCGATTCATGTTTCCCTATTCACATACTTGCATGCATACAATGAAGCAATTAACAAGCATATATAACACAACAAGAAGTCGAACCATCACCTACCTCAAAACTAAGCCTGAATATTCCTAAGACACTTGACCCTTCCCTTTTCGGAGTCTTTCAGCTTGTTCTTGGTCTAAAATAAGTAATTAATGCAAGGATCAATAAACAAGGCTAATTACCTAGATTATATCAAAATATCAACCAAGGCTAAGCCCATGATCCTAATGATCAACTAGGGATTTTCCCACCATTAACTTTAGGCCAAAACTCTCCCCCAATGATAATCTACAAGGATTCTAAGTCCTAACAATAGAAATACGGATTAGGGGAGTAATTAACTTGCCTTTAGCGCGAGAATTCGTGGGAATTTGATAAGAAACTGCCCTGGGTCGTCCCTTAGCTCTTAAGAATGATGTTTTGCAGAAAATAACTTTGTTTGGGGATTTTCCCCGGTTTAAGTCGCGACTGGCCCACCACAACAACCTCATCCCGCCACAGTGGCCTCGCCCTGGCGGAATTAACCCTTCCCCATCAGCTTGCACGGAGACAGAAACTCGGTATTTGAGTTCTAAGCTCCCATTTCGTAACACACCTTCAAACGTTGACATTCTAAAACTACCCTTTCACGCCAAGATCAGTTTCGAGAGTTCTACTCGCCCGAATTCGATTTCGTAAAGTCATAGGGGCTTCTTAACGTCTTGGCTATCCACTCACGTGATCAAACTCATAATTAAATCCTCCATCCATTACTAATTTGCCTTACACCTCACCTGACTCAGATTTCATCAAAGTCTGGCCTAGGCGGGAAATTTCCAAGTTACTACTCATAAGTTTTCTACCCAAATTCTTTCCCCATTATTTTTTTCATAACGACGGAAACATGTCGTTACAATAACTATCTTCAAAAACAATAAGTATTAAATTTGAAATTTGAAATTTTGATTAATCATGCTCAATTATTTAAAAAATTATAAATAATTTTATAATTTTAAAAATATCTAACTTATGAGTTTTAATACAATTTTATAATTCTAATTAACGATATTAAAAAGTTATGAATTTCATATTTTTTTTAAAATATTTAAATTATGTGTTATAAAAAGTAATCTAAATTTTGAGTTCGCTTTGATATAATTGTCACGCCCCGAGCCTACACCCTGGACGTGGCCGGCAATCGAGAATCATTGATGGCCCCAAGAGAAGTCATGGCTGAACTCTTAGCGAAAGACTTACTCATAAATAAGATAAAACCTAAAATCACAACTTTACTAAAATGCCTCAAAAGATAACTTAGAATGTTTTAGAGCTGAACATTAAACTAGTCAAAGTGGCAACTCAAGTCTCAACACAAATGAATGAAATGAAAAGACTCATGAACTAGTGTCTATCTATCTATGAAGCCTCTACTAACTGAGAAGGACTTCAGGACAAGACCCATGACATCCTAATAAAACTAGAAAGATAAAGCAAAATAAAGGGATCCTCCGGAAGCAAGGAGGCTCACCAACAACTCTGAAGCTCAACTGGATCAATGAAGCATTGTATGCTGATCCTGGTTACCTGTATCTACATCATGAAATATACAGCCCAAATGGCGTCATTACATGGAATGTAAGAGCATGTGAGGGGAAATCTAAAACAAGACATAAGCTTGAATTGGAACTGAAGAAACAACTTACCTTGTCTCTACTCTACCCAACTCATTTCAATATAAAGCAGTGATAAAGATGCAATATAAAGAAAAGCTTTTAAAATAGTAGACAGAAAGTTCCATGCATTGCAAAATACAATATAATTCAGTTTGTATATATATAAAGATAGAAAAATAACTTTGTGGGAGATTCTCTAACCGACAACCATCACTATGAGCTATGTGATGATACAACATCTAGCCCATGCTGCTAGAACTATCCTATACTTTGTCGGGATATAGCACCTACTACTAAGTGGATCCACTAGTCTGTGCTAAAAAACATTAAAGAATCATCTAAAAAGTATGACCTTTTCTACCCACGTTGACTACATTGTTTATGGGGGTTGTGAGTTGTATGGACTCTCCCCATATTAGTGCTCAATACTACTCCAAAAATATACATGCTCATGTGTTTAAAAACATACCTCTTTTTGTGGTTTGAGATTATTACTCGTCTTTCTCTTAAAAGAGGTGGTACTCAGAATTGCTCATGAAAACCCTTTTAGAAAATGTGTTTCCTCTTTTCTTAAATGTAAAAACATTTCTCTTGGGAATACTTAGTTCCCACATATCATTTTAAAGAAAATGACTCAACTTTAATCTTCCTCAAACTCAATGCTCGAGTCTTAAAACAAGTTTAAAAGATTGTAAAAATACTTCTTGAAATAACTCGAAGAACTCTCAAGACTTGACTCTTAGCTCTACCTTGAATTTGAATTTATAGATTCAAGGTTATGATTCATGTTTATGAATGATCTCTAGATGTTTACAAATAGTTTAGAGTAGTTAGAATCAATAGGGAGTGAAGGTAAGATTTAGGAGAACTTAGACGGGCAAAACGATGAAAAAAGGGTTGGGGTAGGCGACCCTGGCACACTACTGGCATGCCACGCCAGCCCTTGCTAGCGCATCTGTGGCGTGTCGTGCCACCCCTCCACCATATCAATCCAATGAATTTTTCAACTCATTTTCTGATCTTAATTCGACTAAAATCGATTCTTTTTCTTAATTTCTATTTAGATTCAGTTACCCAATACATGTACAGGAGACTCTACTTAAAAACAACTCTTAAACTCGATATGAATATCTCAAGAACTCATCAATCCCATCCGAATTAGAGAACAAAAGTAAACTTCAAGAACATCAAACCTTCAACTTTCTACAACAAAATTACACCGAAAATAACATGATTGGCGTGTGGGTGAATGAACCCAACACTATAAAAACGCACATACCTCTTGGGGATTAAACATTTGGAGAAACGACCTTCGATTTTTCAAGAAACTTGATGAACGCCTTGACTTTTCTCCTTTTTTTCTCCTATTTTCCCTTATTGAACTATTTTCTAAAACCCTAGTGTGAATTAGGATTATGTAAGTTGAACCAAATCAGTTTAAACCACAAATTATTTACTAAAAATGAATTAAATCTGATAGGGTAAAGAAAAGACCAAATTACCCTTCATACCTTCAGGTAACTTTCCTTAATTGGACAGTCCGACTTCAAACGGGCATATCTCCCTTATACGAGCTTAAAAATTAGCAAACTCAGTGGCGTTGGAAAGAGGATTCCAAGACCTTTTATTCGATATTTTATGGGCTGCCTAACTTATCATGTACTGAAAGTTATGGCCGTTTGAAGTTGACCCTAAGCTCATAACTTATGCATAACTAGCGAAATTTCAGATTTGCTATTTCCAATTTAGTTCTTTCTATTTTTAGCTCTTTCAAATACTAAGGTGTTACAATATCTCACCCTTGGGAACATTCGTCCTCGAATGAGATTACTCTAAGTAGACTAAGGGTGGTAACATCTGACACCCAGTTCAAACACTCAATAGGTAAAGTAACTCCAAATTTTAACTTAAAATAAAAGCCAAGAAAAGGATTAGTAACTTAATTTAGAATTTCTCCGGACTCGAAGAGATGTGGGTATATCTTTTTCATATCCTCCTCAACTTCCCAAGTAGTTTCCTCAACAAACTGATTCCTCCACAGAACCTTGAATGATGCTATCTCCTTGTTCTCAACTTGTGAACCTGGCGATCTAAAATCTAAACAGGAATTTCCTCATAAGATAAGTTATCTTTAATACCAATATCTTCATCAGGTATGATAAGTGAAGGATCACACATACACTTCTTCAACATGGAAATGTGAAATATCGGATGAACCGCTGCTAATTCTGATGGTAGCTCCAATTCATAAGCTACATTGTCAATCCTCTTAGATATCCTATAACGGCCAATATACCGGGGACTAAGCTTCCCCTTCTTACCAAATATCATAACACCCTTCATGGGTGACACCTTCAAATAAACCCAATCATCTACTTCAAACTCTAAGTCTTTTCTTCTAACATCTGTATAGGATTTCTGACGACTCTGCGATATTTTCAACCTCTCTTGAATAGTCTTAACTTTTTTCATGGCATGATGAACCAAGTCTAGTCCTATAAACCTAGCTTCACCAACTTCAAACCATCCTATATGAGTTCTACATCTTCTCCCATAAAGAGCCTCATAAGAAGCCATCTGGATGCTAGAGTGATAACTATTGTTGTAAGCAAACTCTATGAGAGGTAAGTGATAGTCCAAATTACCATTGAAATCGATCACACACACAACATATCCTCTTAAGTTTTAATTGTACGCTCTGCTTGACCATCATCCTGAGAAAGAAAACCAGAACTCAAATTTACCTTGGAACCCAAAACTTTCTAGAAAGACATCCAAAATGTGCGGTGAATTACACACCTACATCTGAAATAATGGACACCAAAACTCTATAAAGTCTGACTACCTCTTGAATATATAACTTAGCATAATCTTCTGTTGAATGGGTAGTCTTTACCGGTAAAAATGTATCACCCCGAAAACTAGTAAATTAGACTAGAGGGTTCTAGAGTCTTGCATGAGAGTTTTAGAGTTGGTGATGAGGGTTATGCTCGTAAAATGACTTCCCGAACTTAGTATGAAGGTTTTAGGGTTAGGGCGTCAGGGTACGACCACCCAAGGTGTCCTTGATGAGGACCTCAAAACAGCCCCAAAAGCTATCAAATTTGCAGCACCTACGAAAGCCACCTACTGGCTGTAGATGGACCCACACCCCATGGGTTGGGGTCATGGGTCAAGGCCTGAGTTGGACTGCAAAGTTTAGCCACAGTACCTCACCCACGAAGGTGCAGTACGGTTCGTGGACCCACCCACAGTCGCTGGGTGGGGGTTTCGTAAGTGAGGTCAGAATTTAAGTTTAAGTTTTTCAGTTAGGGGCTTAGGTGTTAATTAGTAATTAGTTAGGGTTAAGGGAGGTCGATTAGTTAGTTATTAAACCACCTATATAAGCCTAATAGACCCCTAAACTAAGTCCATTAAATCATTCTTCAAAGAACCCAATTTCTCTCCAAATAATTCTCTCTCTAGAAGAAGAAGAAGAAGAGAAGGACCAGGGGCATATTTTCCTCCATTGTTTCAAGCTTGGATAGGGATTTGAATTGAAGTATGTTAGCTTAATCATCTATGGGTTCTTCCATCCATAGAACCCCCTAGGTTTCCCCCAACTGTGAAGTCAAAATCCAACTCTAGCTAGGGTTTCTTCCAACATTGTGGGTAGTGCTTAGGTATGATTCCAATCTAGTGGATAATACCTAATTATGAATGAATTAGCATTGAATTATGATATTATGATGAATTTATGTGATTTTTATGGTAAACCCTAGTCTAATTGATGAATTTGATATTGTGCGGGTTTATGCCATGAAAAGTAAAATTGAAGAATTAGAATTGATCTTCTAAATATCAATGACATGTGTAGTAATTGTTCAAGGTTAGGAACATATAATCATGACTTGAACTAGAATTTATTGAATATGAAGGATTATAACTAGTAAAGTTGAATTTGAACCTTTAAGATCAAATATGACTAGAATCACCTACTAATGAAGAATATAATTAGAATACCTTGGAAATCTGGGTGTAAAGATGATAGTAAGAAGTAAAGCATGAGAATAAGGCTTGTAGTCATCAATGTTAGGGCTTTGGGGGTAAAGTTAATATTATGTGATCTTGTTGTGTAATGTTTCTCTTTTACACACTTAGGCATAAATATGCTAGGAGATCCAAGGTTCTCTCACATAGAATGATTCTAGGTTGGCTTAATAACCTAAAATGAATCAAATCTTGTTAGTCTAGGATAGCTTGAAGTTGTGATATGCTCCCTTCATGTATAGTTTGACTTGGTAAGACAAGACCAAGATTGATAGCTTAGGATTGAGGAATCATACTCTCCTAAAGATAGCTTAGGATTGAGGAATCACACTCTCCTAAGGTTAGCTTGACTTAGCATTGTAAGATGCATGTCAAGGGTAGCTTGAGTTAGGGGTAGTCGTGGTAGCCTAGGATTGAGGATTTATACTCTCATCAGGGTAGCTTGAACTAGCATTATTAGGATGACTTCATGATAGCATGACTTGGTTTGGCCAAGACCATTTCATGGTAGCTTATGATAGAGGAATTATACTCTCCTAAGGGTAGCTTGCATTAGCATCATAGTGTGCTTGTAAGGGTAGCATGACTTAGTTGGACTAGGACTATTTCATGGTAGCTAGGATGGAACACTTGTACCCTTCCTAGAGTAGCTTCGACTTGCATGATGGTGTCCCTTCCAAGGTAGTTAGTTTAGCATAAGATAGTTATGTTAGCAATATGATAGCATGGTCTAGCCTATTAAGGTGATATTCCTTGGTAGCCTTGAATTGAGAAATAAAATCCATTCATGTGTTGTGACTTGCCTTGTACTAAATAGATAAGTACCTTAAATGACAAACGGAAAATAGTAAAGAGGGATTAGTCCCCAACTACTGAGTATGTAAGATAGCCTAAAGTGGTACTTAGTATGGATTATGGGATGTTATTCATACATTGCGCAAGTATAACTTGAAGCTACTTATGAAGCGTTCTCTTATATTGTATAGACTTAGCTTGGGTTGTTGCTATAGATGCCTTCCAAGATATGATTGACTAAAGGTGGTACTTCCCTTGTCTATATGAAGTAAGCTAATAATGAGACCAAAGGAGGGTAAATGTGACTAGGATAACTTCAAGGTTATGCTTAGTGTGAAGGGTAGTATGGGGTGCCTTTCATGCATTGCACAAGTATGCTTTGAGGTTTCTTAGGAGTATGGTGCCCTTACGGTAGAAAAGCATAAGACTTGACCATGCATATAGGCTATGATTAAGATGACCAAAAAGGAATACTTGGCTTGGGTGGTATTATGGGATGCTATTCATGCCTTGCACATGTATGCTTTTAGGCTACTTGAGAGTAGTTCTATTGTGGTATAGATGACTAAGAGTCAAATAATGCTTATATGATGCTTATGTTGGAGACTTTACTTATTATGATGATACTGTCTCTTATGCTTATAGTTTATGTTGCATGAAGTATTTCATATGATTTTGGATTATGTCTTATGTTGACTAACCCTTGTCTTATGCTCTTATGATTATGCTAGCTAAAATATTTAGTACATTTTGTACTAATGCATACTTTGCCTACATTCTTATTAAATGTAGGGTTTGGAGATTGAGTTCTACTCTTGGAGATAATTTGCAAGGAGTTGAAGATCTTGGTGAGTCCTCATAGCTTCGAGGACAAAACCCATTATTTCCTTTACGTCTTTTATTTTCATGTTGAGACTATTGTATGGGCCGTGTCCCAAGACTTTAATTCTAAAGTTGTATTAGATGGTTTGAGACAAAGTGTAGTAAAGACTTCCGCTTGCTTTTATTAAAATGACTTCGATTGTATGGATAAAAGTTTTAAATTTTCTGTACTTTTCTATTATCTTAGGTTATGATATACTAAGGGATTGTATGAGACACCTTCGGGGTCAAGTACGCCATGTTACATCTATGGGGGTACCCCTGGGTGGTAACAAACTTGGTATTAGAGCATAAGGTTTAGAATGGTTCTAGGATTGTCTCAAACCACGTCTAGTAGAGTCTTGTTCATAAATGAGAAGTGCGCCACATTTATGAATAGGAGCCTATTAGATGCTTAGGAAATCTCACTTATTCATTCTCTAAGTCATGACATAGAGTTTGGCTTTAGTTGGCCTTTCTTCTAATTTGTGCCCATTATTTTTCAGGGTATGGCTAATACAAGGGCAAATGCTAGGAGAGATGAGGAAGGCAATGTGGAGCAAGTGGTTCCTCTCCAAGTTCCACCCCAAGCTCCTCCTCAAGCTCCAAATGATCCTCTAGGGGAGAATGTCAGTCTTGCGGAGTTTAGGTCTTCTATGCAATTGTTGGCTCAAGACTTGACGACGCAATCTAATAGAGATGTTGTGGCTCCGACAAACCCAATAAGGAGGAGGGTTGCTTCTAGGGTGAGAGAGTTTTTGAGGATGAACCCACTGGAGTTTAGTGGCTCCAATATGGAAGAGGATCCTAATGGGTTTATAGAGGAGTTTATAAGGTGCTAGCTATCATGGGAGTGAGTACGGTAGAAAAAGCGGAACTAACCGCTTATCAATTGAAGGATGTTTCTCAAATATGGTATGAGCAATGGAAAGATGGTACGCTGGTAGAAGCAGGTCCCATAGATTGGGAGATGTTTAAGAAGGCATTTCTAAATAGGTTTTTTCCCTGGGAGTTGAAGGAGGCTAAGGTGGAGGAATTCATCAACCTTAAGCAACGTAACATGAGTGTTCAAGGGTATTCCCTAAAGTTTACTCTATTGTCTAAGTATGCTCCATCTATGGTAGCAAATCCAAGAGATATGATGAGTAGGTATTTGGCGGGTGTGTCCAAGGTGGTAGCAAAAGAATGTCGTATGACAATGCTCCTTGATTATAAGGATATCTCACGTCTTATGGTGTATGCTCAACAAATGGAGGAAGATAAACTTGAAGAGGAGAAATATAGGGAGAAAAAGAGGTCTAGGATGGATAATGATAAGTCCATTCATGATGGGTCTGATGGACATGGTCGTTCAAGGAATCGACAAAAGTTTTCCGGACAAGGATTTTCTAATGCTCCTGAGCATAAGGATGAGAGGGTGTCTACCCCTAGGCCACAAGGGATAAGTAATGAGTCCCTATGCCCCCCTTGTGCTAGGTGTGGTAAGAGGCATGAGGGTAGGTGTTTGGCCGGCAGAGAGGGTTGCTTTAGTTGTGGTGAGAGTGGCCATAAGATGAAAGATTTCCCAAAGGCTAAGGTTACAAAAAGAGAGGGTAAGCAAGTTGCCTCTAGTAGTGAAGATGTGGAGTCTCAAAAGAAGACTAGGTTTTATGCTCTCCAATCTAGAGAAGATCAAGAGTGATCTCCTCATGTTCCTTCCAGTATGTGTTTTATGCTTTAGTAATTTCCGGATTTTTTGTCTTTTGTGACTTGTTATGTTGGACTTTGAAATTGTCTTCAGAATGAACGATGTTTAAAAGAGTTTATGTAGGCTTACTCCCTAGGGGGAGATAGTGTGCCTATCTAGTAGGGTTATTGTGTGTTTATGTGTTGCCATGATTTCCTTATATGCATGTTCATGAAAATGCTTAGGTCTTGATAGAATTGACTTATATGCATGGTGTTGCCTCATGTTGTAGTGCAGTTGAGTAGAGTTGCATATAGACTTCATGAGATGAGTTAATTAGCATGCCTTAGTTTGGAGTTAAAAGACTACTCCTTGAATAAATGTTTTTGAGAGTAATTTTCATTTAGTTTCTATGAGTGTGTTTTGAGCATGCTTTAGCTAGGAGATGTTAATTCCTCCTTGAAAATGAGTAGATATAGAGTTTCATGCATTTTGGGTTGGTAGAAGTAGTTCCTACTCCTTTGTGTTGCAGTGAATGTGTTTAGCTTGGAATTGAAGTTTCTTCCTTGGTTATGTGCATTTAGATGTAGTGTATGCATGATGGGCTGCAAGTCTAGAGTTGTGACTTTAAGAAGTGTTTAGAATCGTCATTCGAGGATGAATGATTCCAAGGAGGAGATATTGTAACACCCCGAAAACTAGTAAGTTAGACTAGAGAGTTCTAGAGTCTTGCATGAGCGTTTTAGAGTTGGTGATAAGGGTTAGGCTCGTAAAATGACTTCCTGAACTTAGTATGAAGGCTTTAGGGTTAGGGCGACAAGGTACGACCCCCCAAAGACCACGCAACGGGTCCTTGAGGAGGACCTCAAAACATCCCCAAAAGCTATCAAATTTGCAGCACCTACGGAAGCCACCTGCTGGTCATAGATGGACCCGCTCCCCGTGGTTTGGGGTCGTGGGTCAAGGCCTGAGTTGGCCTACAAAGTTTAGCCACAGCACCTCACCTACGAAGGTGCAGTACGATTCGTGGACCCACCCATGGTCGGTGCGTGGGGGTTTCGTGAGTGAGGTTAGATTTTAAGTTTAAGTTTTTAAGTTAGGGGATTAGGAGTTAATTAGTAATTAGTTAGGGGTTAAGGGAGGTCGGTTAGTTAGTTATTAAACCACCTATATAAGCCTAATAGACCTCTAAACTAAGTCAATTAATTCATTCTTCAAAGAACCCAAATTCTCTCCAAATAATTCTCTCTCTAGAATTGAAAAAGAAGAAGAAGGAGAAGGAGAAGGAGAAGGAGAAGGAGAAAGAGAAGAAGAAGGAGGAGAAGAAGAAGGGGAAGAAGAAAAAGAGAAGAAGAAGGAGGAAGAGGGGCATATTTTCCTCCAATGTTTCAAGCTTGGATAGGGCTTTAAATTGAGGTATGTTAGCTTAATCATCTATGGGTTCTTCTACCCATAGAACCCCCTAGGTTTTCCCCCAATTGTGAAGTCAAAGCCCAACTCTAGCTAGGGTTTCTTCCTACATTGTGGGTAGTGCTTAGGTATGATTCCAATCTAGTGGATAATACCTAATTATGAATGAATTAGCATTGAATTATGATACTATTATGAATTTATGTGATTTTTATGGTAAACCCTAGTCTAATTGATGAATTTGATATTGTGTGGGTTTATGCCATGAAAGGTGAAATTGAAGAATTAGAATTCATCTTCTAAAAATCAATGTCATGTTTAGTAATTGTTCAAGGTTAGGAACATATAATCATGAATTGAACTAGACTTTATTGAATATGAAGGATTATAACTAGTAAAGTTGAATTTGAACCTTTATGATAAAATATAACTAGAATCACCTACTAATGAAGAATGTAATTAGAATACCTTGGAAATATGGGTATAAAGATGATAGTAAGAAGTAAAGCTTGAGAATAAGGCTTGTACTCATCAATGTTAGGGCTTTGGGGGTATAGCTAATATTATGTGATCTTGTTGTGTATTGTTTCTCTTTTACACACTTAGGCATAAATATTCTAGGAGAACCAAGGTTCTCTCACATAGAATGATTCTAGGTTGTCTTAATAACCTAAAATGAATCAATGCTTTTTAGTCTAGAATAGCTTGAAGTTGTGACATATGTTCCCTTCATGTGTAGCTTGACTTGGTAAGACAAACCCAAGATTGATAGCTTAGGATTGAGGAACCATACTCTCCTAAGGATAGCTTAGGATTCAGGAATCACACTCTTCTAAGGGTAGCTTGACTTAACATTGTAAAATGCATCTCAAGGGTAGCTTGAGTTAGGGATAGTCCTGGTAGCCTAGGATTGAGGGTTTATACTCTCCTAATGGTAGCTTGAACTAGCATTATTAGGATGCCTTCATGATAGCATGAATTGGTTTGGCCAAGACCATTTCATGGTAGCTTAGGATAGAGGACTTATACTCTCCTAATAATAGATTGCTTTAGCATCATAGTGTGCTTGTAAGGGTAGCATGACTTAGTTGGACAAGGATTATTTCATGGCAGCTAAGATGGAACACTTATGCCCTTCCAAGAGTAGCTTGGACTTGCATGATGGTGTGTCATTCAAGGTAGTTAGTTTAGCATAATATTGTTATGTTACCAAGATGATAGCATGGTCTAGCCTATTAGGGTGTTATTCCTTGGTAGCCTTGAATTGAGAAATAGAATTCCTTCATGTGTTGTGGCTTGCCTTGTACTAAATAGAGAAGTACCTTAAATGACGAATGGCAAATAGTAAAGAGGGATTAGTCCCCAACTAATGAATATGTATGATAGCCTTGATGCTTAACGTGACCAATGACACTAACCTACGATATGAGTGTCTACGATCGTCGATAATATAGTAACCCAACTAAAGTATGGGGTCATGTCCCAAGGGAGTAGTTTCGAGATTTAATAGAAAAATAAAATTTAGTTCTAACTAGTCGTAGCTAAAGCCATTAAAGATTAAAAACATAGTAAATTAAAGGGGGTGACACAAAAGTGTCAAATATCAATTTGGGGTTTTTGTCACAAGTAGTAAAAACAACAAAAATAACAAGAAAATCAAGTATGGGGAAGAGTTCTTGGGGTGTGACCGCAATACAAGTTGAGATAAATTGTTGGGTACATGTTTTCGATAGGAAATTTTGCAAGATAATAGTGACTAGGCTAAGCTTTAGATGGAAATAAGTTCCATCTCGGGCAACTTATCCCGTTTCAAATGTTTTCCTCTCAGACACCCATTTGCCACATGAAGGCCAACTACGCCTTACCACACTCACTCTCTCGAGCTGAGTGTTAGGATATGGGACTAAGGCTTACCCTCTCGGGCTGAACCTCATGTCGACCCACTCCTTAGGTCTAGTGGTCTTTGTTTCGCGACCTCCCTCTCGGGCAAGCCGAAAACACATAGGTGGTTTTGTATTTGCAACTACAAACCCATTAAATTAAACCACAACCACTAAGTGTAATCACCATTAAAATACATCTAACCTATCATCAAGCAAGACCCAACAACAATATCAACACATATTTGCTGAATCACACCCCAAGAATGGGGGGTTTTAGCCACACATCAAGAAATAACAAAATACACCTAAAATGATAGCAAAATCAAATGGGTATAAGAAATTAAACCTTGATTTAAGAAAAGGAAGAAGAATAAGGAAGACCCACCTCCAACTTGGGGAAAATGAACTCCTTTCCTCAAGTTCCCAAAACCCTCTCCAAACTTGAAAGAAAAATACCAAAAAGTACCATTCTATTGTAGAAAATAAAAATTAATGTTCGAATCTTAAAAATTAATAACAAGTTTAGTATTTATAGACTTCAGAAAATAGTGCTGGCGGATCATTCGGCGAGGTTAGTTGAAATCACCGATTAACTCGGCAATTTGCCCTTTGGTGTAATTCATCGCTGTCTGCACTAGCCTTCAGCATCGAAATGCTCTGTGTCGTTGGGTGACATAGTACTGCTTCGCGGATCAATTCGGTGAAACGCCGACTGCACCTTTCATCGCCTTTTTTATCCTGCTTCTTCAGGGCTTCGCGTACTGGAACAAGAGGCGGAGTGCGTCCCTTCGACAAATCGCCAAGTGTGCTTGGCGATGCCCAGGCTTCATCTTCTTCGTTCTTTTCAGCCTTTTTGTTCCTTTTTGTGCCTAAGTGTCCATGCTTCCACCAAAACTTCAAATACCTAAAACTTAAGAGTTTTCATCATATATTGAGACAAAATAATCATTTGAGGACACTATTTCTATCAAAATAAGCCCTAAATGAGTCCAATTTGTGGACTCATCAACATCCCCAACTTAAACTTTTGCTTGTTCTCAAGCAAACTCAAGTTCAGCCGTTCAACAGGGTGTCTCAAATAGTGCTACACAAGACTAAATCATGAACATACACAACAAGACTCAAATTACTTATGCAAAGATCAACTGAGTACTCAAAGATTCAATCTGTGACACACCACTACCTAAGATTTTCATGCTCGCAATACTTGCTACTTGTGCAAGTTCAAGCTCAACAAAAAGTATCTAAATGCCCTCATATAAAGAATGATTCCTCATTTACTCAAAGAGGTTAACCAATTAAAGATCAGGAATCATATTCAACGCTCACACTCAAAAAGAGGAACACAATGAATGTTTTCACCCATAGGTTTGCCCTTATTTTCTAATTGATTTTCGATTCGGCTCACTCAAGATCAAAAAGATCTTTCTAAGGCTTGTAATAGGGTTGAGTGGAAAGGTATGGTCATTTAGGCTCAGTGACTTTTTCCTCATGAGATGTGGTATTCTCAAGGCATTCTATTCTTTTCCTTTATCACTTTTTTTTCTGGTGCTTCTAAGTCATATTTTTATTCACCTCCATGGATTGCTTCGAAACCTGACTTCTTTTGTATTTTATTCCACAGTTTTTTTTAGATGGAGGGTTTCCATTTTTCCGCAACACCATGGGTTAAGGGAGACTTTTCTTGCACTTCTTGACTTCTTTTTTTCCTTTTTCACCACACCCCCAACTTAGGCTTTGGCCTAAGTTGGCTATGCACTAAACCACAAATCAAGAGGATTATAGGTAGTGGATCAAGTAAGGTCTAAGGCTCATCAAGGTTCTTCCAAAGAAAAGTAAGGCTCAATGGGTGTTCAAAAGAGTTTCACACGCTCACGGGTAGGCCACAAAAGAGGTATGTGTCAAATTGGCTCATACTCTTTAAAGTTGTCTAAGATCATTTCAAGAGCACACCTTTCTAAATCAATAAGACTAACAGGGCAAATTCTAGGTTTATTCATGCAAGGTTCAAAGTAAGCTCATCACACACAAGGCATCGACATTTAAGTCAAACAAGACCACACTTTCGCTAGTGTGCAACGGTCATTACAAGAGAATCAATTCGATAAATGGCTAATCACAACGAGATGCAAAGAGTTCACATATTGTCTATGCAACTTCATTTAGCCTCATCGTAGCCGTACATTCATGTTCGTTCAACTGTATGCACTATTTAAGTCATCAGTATTGATCGAAACTGAGACTCAATTTTTTGCAACAGAACAGCAACATTTAATACATGAGAGGAGTAAAAAAATGTGCGAAAAATTCAAAAAAAATCATCAGGGTTAAAATCAATCATTTTGCAATTAAAAGTAAAGGAGCCACAATCGCAAACAATTGCAAAGCAGTATAAAACAATTTCAAGCAAAACAACCCAATTATGTACGCAAGACCACATTCAAAATAACACACAAAGGTGAGCCTCACCCCACCACAAATAAAAGCGTTTGTCCTCAAATGCAAATAAAAGTATCAGAATTGGAAAATATAACAAAGACAGAGAGGGGGTGAAGAAGGGTTCTGTCTATGCAGTCTCTCTCTTTGTCAAGGTCTTAGTGGCTGATTGAGCAATCTGTATATGGGCATCAGTGGCATCAGTGTCCGAAGTAGCCTCAGACTGAATAGCAGTACCAGATCCACTAGGAGTTGTTGTGGACATCTCAGTCGGCAATGTCTGGATCACCGGTTGCACAATCATCTCTATAAGATCTGGCAAGTCTCTGAATATTCCCTCATCTCTGCTCTTATGTGTCTCCTCAGCATACACAAATATCAACTCCTCATCAGTCTCTGCATGTGTTGCGCCGTCCCCCGACACATCTCTGGTGGTCCCAGGAGCATCCTCATCATCTGCCCTCTCTATTAGTGAAGTGAAGTTAGTAGACTTAAGGTAGTCTACGTCCTTTCTCAAACTAACAATCTCGGCTTTAAAAGTCGCCACCTCAGAGGCTTCCCCCTATCTGCTTTTGCAAGTAGTGACTCTTACTGTCAGGGCATCGACAAAGGTCTGAAGTAGGGTAAGTGCTACTAGTATGGCTCTGTTGATCATCCCTGGAATAGACCTCTCCAGTCGGGTAGCTCTCACATCAGCTGAATAGGTCAACTGCCCCATCTTCAGGATCATGGCCTAATTGATCCTGGCAGGCTGGGAGGAAGAAGATGTACCCGGAGTATGCGAAGGGGGAAAAAGAGCGGGTATACCTGAAGGATCTGAAGCTGGGGTAGATGAGGATGCCTATGTTGGCAATTAGTCAAGATCGACTTCTGGAGAAGTATCTGATGCAGTTGCTCTCCTCCTGTCAACCTCTTCTCATGTGAACTCGGCCTCTATACGCCAGATATCAGTGGAAGAAGACGGGGTGACCTCTATATCGCTGGCAGGGTCCCGGGGCACTCTGCCACGCCGACATAACTCGGTGATTAGAATAGGAAAAGGCAGAGATGTATATGTCTGTTTGGCTCTCATAGCCATCTCCTGTGAAACTAGTAGTCCCATGTTGATCCGCCTCCTGGCCATGATAGAACCAAGGCAAGCCTCCTTAGGATGACGCAGAATGGACTCATTATGGGATGGCATGATAGTGTTGTTGATGAAGCCAAACCAGTACCGGGAGGCGATGTTCATATCCCTCTTCTCAATCGGAGCTCCCGCACCCAACCACCTCGGGTTGATGTCGAAAATCATCGGAGCTAACCAACCCTTCAAATCATCCAGGGATGGAATGATAGGCAAACCCTGGTAGGGCAGTACTGAGTGCAGCGGTCGACCTAGTACATCATTAATATGGTCGTTGTGACACGCTACCTCCTTACCTCTAACCATAACCGACTTCACCGGTCGAAACTCACTAGCCTTTTTCTTATTTTTCGGGACCAACTCCCCATAGGCTAAGTATAATTCCTGAACCCAGGAAGGGATGTAATTACCCCGTGGCCTAGTGAACTAATCGAACTCATGATACTTGAGCGTGTCAAGCGCTTTAGCATGCTTACCTTCCAAACCCTCCACAGATAGTAATTTTTCTTCTAGAATGGTTCATAAACCATCGCCTTTCAATCTGTTCAGCAGTTTGGGTGGAGGTGGAGCTACGGGAAGTGCAGGGGCCACTGAAGGTGGTGCCGGGTTTGGCACTGATTCGGTAGTCAGAAGAGTTGCAGCTGATGTGACTCTGATAGGTGTTGATTGAGGTATGTCCCTGAGCCTATTATGTTGGTGAATCAAGGGTTGTTCATCTTCCAGCGCAGGAAAATCTGGCTCAATGGTTGACCATTTTCTAGAGATATTCTTCTTTCGTTTGCCTTTATCTCCCGGTGGGAGATCTTGCTTTCTTTTCTGTGAAGGACGTGATCCTCCTTCATTGATTGTAATTCCCTTAGCCTTTTTCTGAGGTGGTTTGTTTAAGTTTGTGCGTACCATATCTGCAAAAGATCAAGAGATTAGGTGAAACTCAACTCAAATACAGAGGATCTTATTGCAGAAAGATTCGCTGATCCAATCGGCGAATCGCCAAATCTCTTTAGCAAACTAGGTTGAATTCACCGAAGGAATTAGCTTGAAATCTAGGCAAAGTAGCGATGAAAAAATCTATTTGGCGAGACGCCGACTACTATCGGCGACGATAAGGTTGTCCGCCAAAAGATACCGTGAAAGAGGGCAAAGGGGGCATGCAAAGGGCGGTCTAAAGTCCTATCGGCAAGTCGCCGACTACTTTAGGCGATCACGAATGTGTCCGCCAAAAGTTATAGATCTCTCAGCACTATGGACATGAATGAAGGGAAATTTAGGACCAGTAGGCGAACCGCCGAATCGTTTGGCGAGCACAACCCAACTTGCCGAATGATTCGACGTGCCTATTTTTCAACCCACTTCTTAGAATTGACCTTACAAGCCCTGGAAACGAAATCAAAGCATGCATACACACAATTCACTCGAGACCCATACTTCCCATCATCTCGGAATACTGAGACTTCTTCCGGTCCTGCCAAATTTTGGCCATTTAACTACGATCACCCTCAAGAATGTCGTCACCCACTCCTTCATTGAGCAATTTTCGTTATTTAGCACAAATATGGGAAACTTCAATTTCTTTATTTAGCACGACCAACCTAAAAACGATTACGTAACACCCATTTCAAGTTCATTCAAATCAAAGTACAAACACTAAGGCAATCGACTATTAAAGCATTTCAGGCAAAAATTTTGAATTAGCAATAGCATCACAACACCCTATTTCTATCAGAGAGGCTCAGAACACATCATCCTGATACTATAATTGCAGGAGAGTGCAAAATTATCCAAAATAAATTTAGAGTTTTAGAGACTAATATTTGATGCTGATCAAATTGCTTTTTGAAATGCTAGGTAGCAAAGAAATCCAACCACAAACACTATTCACTGACTAAAATACCAATTTAAGGAAAAAATATAAGAAAAAGCGCCTTTGGTGTGATTTTGAGGAGTTTGAAATGAGGGAAAGTGAGAGATTCAAAAATTTGACCTTTGGCCTTTATATAACCGTTCAGTTCTCAACTATTTGGCGACGTTAGTCTTGTCGCCGATCAACTCGGCGATGCACCGAACGCATACTCATCTCACCGAGTTTTACAGGACATCCCTTATTTTGGGGTCACAATGGCGAATTTAATCAGAATCGCCGATAGGTTCGGCTGTTCGCCAACTGGATCCTTGGCTCGCCAACCTGCACTTTTCAATACCTTTCTCATTTTAACCTACAAAATCAGCACACTTTTATTCAAAAAGAATAAATTAAAGCAACATCACCTTGGTTTGCCTCCCAAGAAGCTCCTTAGTTAGCGTTATGGCCAGACGCAAGTCCTTACTCAATCTCCCTTATTGGGGTCGAACCCAGCTTTACCAGGCAACCCCAATAGTTCATTTGAGTGGAGGGGAGGCCCTGCGCAGCTCAAGAGCAACCTGATCAACTGGATCGATCTAGAGTGAGAACTAACCATTTGGTTCAACACTTCAACATTCTCATTTATCTTGTTTATCACTCGGTCCTGTTTAGTGACCTTTAGGAGAATGATTTGCAGTGTATCCTCAGCACGACTGCGTTCATTGTTTCTAGACTTCCTCCGCTCATGAGGGGGTATGTACCTCCCAAGACTTGTGCACTAGTTTTCCACCTCTGAGATCTTGGTGGCCAAGCTGTTCAGCTGAGTTACCAGTGCAGTTAACATGAAGTCACCCTCGACTTCTTGATTCGCCTCAGCTAACTTGGTACCACTTCTTTCGTCCATTCTCAGGTTGCCTATATAAAGTCAAAAACTCAAAGAAAAACAAAACTAATTGTAAAGTTAGTAAACTACCGCTAGTAAGAACAGAAAATCTATTAAACTAAAAATTCTAAAATAACACCACTCCCTGGTAGCGTTTCCATTTTGATGCTTATCGCGACCAACGACACTAACCTATGGTACGAGTGTCTACGATCGTCGATAATATAGTAACCCAACTAAAGGTTGGGGTCGTATCCCAAGGGAGTGGTTTTGATAATTAATAGAAAAATAAATTTTAGTTCTAACTAGTCGTAGCTAAAGACATTAATGATTAAAAACATGGTAAATTAAAGGGGGTGACACAAAAGTGTCAAATATAAATTTGGGGTTTTTGTCACAAGTAGTAAAAACAACAAAAATAACAAGAAAATCAAGTATGGGGAAAAGTTCTAGGGGTGTGACCGCAATACAAGTTGAGATAAATCGTTGGGTACATGCTTTCAATAAGAAATTTGCAACATAATAATGACTTGAGATGGAAATAAGTTCCCTCTCAAGCAACTTACCCCGTTTTAAATGCGTTCCTCTCGGACACCCATTTGCCGCATGAAGGACAGCCTAAGCCTTACCACACTCACTTTCTCGAGCTGAGTTTTAGGATATGGGACTAGGGCTTACCCTCTCGAGCTGAACCTCATGTCAACCCACTACTTAGGCCATCAGTCTAGTGGTCTTGGTTTCGCGACCTCCCTCTCGGGCAAGCCAAAAACACATGGGTGGTTTTATATTTGCAACTACAAACCCATTAAATTAAACCACAACCACTAGGTGAAATCACCATTAAAATACATCTAACATATCAGCAAGCAAGACCCAACAACAATATCAACACATATTTGCTAAATCACACCCCATGAATGGGGGGTTTTAGCCACACATCAAGAACTAACAAAATACACCTAAAATGATAGTAAAATCAAATGGGTTTAAGAAATTAAACCTTGATTTAAGCAAAGGAATAAGAATAAGGAAGACCCACTTCCAACTTGGGGAAGAGGAACTCATTTCTTCAAGTTACCAAAACCCTCTCCAAACTTGAAAGAGAAATACCAAAAAATACTATTCTATTGTGGAAAATTAAAATTAATGTTCAACTCTTAAAAATTAATAACAAGCTTAGTGTTTGTAGACTTCAAAAAATAGTGATGGCGAATCATTCGGCGAGGTTAGTAGGAATCGCCGATTAACTCGGCGATTCACCCTTTGGTGTAGTTCGTCGTCGTCTTACACTAGCCTTCAGCATCATCGTGCTCTGTGTCGTTGGGCAACATAGTACTGCTTCGTGGATCTATTCGGCGAATCGTCGACTGCTCCTTTCATCGCTTTTTTTATCCTGCTTCTTTAGGGCTTCGCGTATTGGAACAAGAGGCGAAGTGTGTCCCTTCGGCAAATCGCCAAGTGTGCTTGGCAATGCCCAAGCTTCAGCTTCTTCGTTCTTTTCAACCTTTTTGTTCCTTTTTGTGCCTACGTTTAAATGCTTCCACAAAAACTTCAAATACCTTAAACTTAAGAGTTTTCATCAGATACTGAGACAAAATAATCATTTGAGGACACTATTTCTATCAAAATAAGCCCTAAATGAGTCCAATTTGTCGACTCATCAAGCCTAAAGTGGTACTTAGTATGGATAGTAGTATGGGATGCTATTCATACATTGCACTAGTATAACTTCAAGCTACTTATGAAGTTTTCTCTTATATAGTATAGACTTAGCTTGGTTTGTTGCTATAGATGCCTTCCAAGATATGATTGACTAAAGGTGATACTTCCCTTGTCTATATGAAGTAAGCTTATAATGAGAACAAAGGAGGGTAAATGTGACTAGGATGACTTCAAGGTTATGCTTAGTGTGAAGGGTAGTATAGGGTGCCTTTCATGTATTGCACAAGTATACTTTGAGGTTTCTTAGGAGTATGGTGCCCTTATTGTAGAAAAGCTTAAGACTTGACCATGCATATAGGCTATGATTAAAATGACCAAAAAGGGATACTTGGCTTGGGTGGTATTATGGGATGCTATTCATGTCTTGCACATGTATGATTTTAGGTTACTTGAGAGTAGTTCTATTGTGGTATAGATGACTAAGAGTCAAATAATGCTTATATGATGCTTATGTTGGAGACTTTGCTTATTATGATTATATTGTCTCTTGTGCTTATAGTTTATGTTGCATGAAGTATTTCATATGATTTTGGATTATGTCTTATGCTCTTATGATTATGCTAGCTAACATATTTAGTACATTTTGTACTAACGCATACTTTGCCTACATTCACATCAAATGTAGGGTTTGGAGATTGAGTTCTACTCTTGGAGATAAGTTTCTAGAAGTTGCAAAGAGTTGAAGATCTTAGTGAGTCCTCATAGCTTCGAGGACAAAACCCATTATTTCCTTTACGTATTTTATTTTCATGTTGAGACTAGTGTATGGGCTGTGTCCCAAGAGTTTAATTCTAAAGTTGTATTAGATGGTTTGAGACAAAGTGTAGTAAAGACTTTCGCTTGCTTTTATGAAATTGACTTTGATTATATGGATAAAAGTATTAAATTTTCCGTACTTTTCTATTATCTTATGCTATGATATGCTAAGGGCTTGTATAAGACCCCTTCGGAGTCAAGTACGTCATGTTACATCTAGGGGGTACCCCTGGGTCGTAACAAAGAAATGGACTGATTTAGTCATTCAATCTACAATCATCCAAATAGAATCATGCTGCCTGCGAGACCGTGGTAAACCTGTAATGAAATCCATATTAATCATCTCTCACTTCCATTTCGGAAGATCTATATTCTGATCCATACCACCAGGCCTCTGCTGCTCCTTGACTTGTTGCAAATTTGGACACTTAGCAACGAACTCTGCAATGCCCTTCTTCTTACTACTCTACCAATAGACTTCTCTCAAGTCGCAATACATCTTTGTGGAACCTGGATGGATAGAATACCTGGAGCTACGAGCTTCCTCCATGATCCTATCTTGGATATCATCCACCTTCTTTACACATAATCTACCTTGATATCTCAATACACCATCTCTCCCTTGTTCAAAAGCCATCACTTTTTTCTTATGAACGTTTTCCTTCAATTCAAGTAAAATAGGATCTTGGTCTTGTTTCTCTTTCACTTCAAACACTAATGATGATTCAGCCCTATTCATCACCACTACTCCTCCTTTGTTGGAATCCATTAGTCAAACTCCTAATCGTGCAAGTCTATGCACATCTTTTGCTAACTCTCTCTTGTTCTCCTCAACATGGGAAGTACTACCCACAGATAACCTTTTCAAGGAATCAGCAACAAATTAGCCTTACCTAGGTGATAGAGAATACTCATGTCATCATCCTTGAGTAACTCCAACCACCTCCTCTGTCTGAGATTAAGATTTTTCTGACTGAATACATACTAGAGACTCTTATGATCGGTGAGCACATCCACATGAACACCATACAAATAGTGATGCCATTTTTTCAAAGCAAATACTACAGTAGTCAACTCTAGATCATGAGTTGGGTAATTCATCTCATAAATCTTAAGTTGTCTGGAGGCATAAGCTATAACTTTGACATTTTTGATCAATACACAACCTAATCCAACTCTGGACGCATCACAATATACCACAAAACCTTGTGTACCTTCTGGTAAGGTCAATACTGGGGCAGTAGTCAACCACCTTTTCAATTCCTGAAAGTTTTTCTCACAAGCTTCATACATTGAAACTTAACTGTTTTCTGAGTCAACTTTGTCAATGGAAATGAAATAGATGAAAAAGCCTCGACAAACCTTCTTTAATATCCAGCCAATCCCAAGAAACTCCTAATTTATCAGTTGGAACGTGAGTCTAGGCTAGTTCTGCATTGCCTCTATCTTTTGAGTGTCAACTCGAATCCCATCACCGAAAACAATATGGCCTAAGAATGCCACAAACTCAAGCCAAAATTCACACTTAGAGAATTTAGCATACAACTCTTTATCCTTGAGAGTTTGAAGAACTATTTTGAGATGACTAGCATGATCCTCCTCATTCCTCGAATAAATTAGAATGTCATCAATGAATACGATAGCAAACATATCTAAATAAGGCTTAAATACTCTGTTCATAAGATCAATGAAAGATGCAGGAGCATTAGTTAGGCCAAAAGATATAACCAAAAATTCATAATGACGATAGTGGGTCCAAAAAGTTGTCTTAGGAATGTCACTTTCTCTTACTCTCAACTAATGATAACCTGATATGTGGTCTATCTTAGAAAAACAAGTGGCACCTTGAAGTTGATCGAAGAGGATACTTATTCCTGATAGTAACCTTGTTCAACTGACGGTAATCTATACACATTCTAAGAGAACTATCTTTCTTCCTCAAAAATAAGACCGGGCGCCCCAAGGTGAGACACGTGGGCGAATGAAACCTTTCTCAAGAAGATCTTTCAACTGCTCTGTTAACTCTTTTAACTCATCTGGAGCCATTCTATATATCGAAATAGAGATGGGACGAGTATCGGGAAGAATATCTATACCGAAGTCTATTTCTCTCTCAAGAGGGACTCCGAGAAGATCATCTGGAAAGACTTTTGGAAACTCACTAACAACTAGAACTGACTAAATAAGTGGTGTCTCAACACTAGAGTTACTAACTCGAACTAAGTGATAGATGCACCCCTTGAAAACTAACTTTCCCGCCTTAAGGTACGAAATAAAACAATCCTTAGGAACTGATGAACTACTCATCCACTCAATAACTGGCTAATAAGGAAACTTAAACTTGACTACTCGAGTCCTACAATCAACTTAGGCATAACAAGCATGAAGTCAGTCCATACCTAGAATGACATCAAAATCTACCATATCTAACTCAACTAAATCGGCCATGGTGTCCTTGTGATTGACAGAATTGGTACAATCACGATAAACTCTCTCAGCTAGAATAGACTCACCAAGAGGTGTAAAAACACTGAGGGGCACAAGAAGTTGCTCAGGAAGGATATCAAAAATCATGGCAATATAAGGAGTCACAAAAGATAGACTCGATCCCGGATCTATCAAAGCATAAACATCAAAAGAAAAGACGTTGATCATACTAGTGAAAACATCCAGCGAATTATCTAGCTCTTGGCGACTGGTGATAGCATACAGATGGTTTGCCCCTCCGCCTGCCCCTGAAGTAGCTCCTATAGGTGCAGCTCTGTCTGGTGGAGCAACTGAAGAAGATTGGGCTTTGTTTCCCCCATTACCATTATCTTTCTCGTTATTAGAGCACTCTTTCATAAAGTGACCGTTTTGACCACACTTGAAGAAACCAGTGAAGCCATCACGACACACTCCTAAGTGGGTCCTACCACATTTAGCACATGCATAAGTCCCATTTCCTCTTTGTGCCACACTACCTTGAGACAGTGCAGGTCTAGCTGTGAAGTTTTGTGAATTCTAATTATTGAACTCCCCTATGTTCCTTGGTGCAGGTGCACTAGCAGATGATAGAGCAGGTCCCTTTTGCTTTGGTTGGAAAGATGACCAGTTTGCATTACTCTTCTGTTGTCCGGACTCATTTCTGTCTTAGCCTTCTTGTTTCGGAATTCTTCTCTATCTCTTAGCTTATCTTCATCAACCTGTTACACATGGATCATAAGTCTTGTTATGTCCATGTCTACTATCAGTGTAGTTGCCTTACTCTCTTTGCTTGACAGATGAAACAACCTAAAAACAAACAAACTCATCCTGCTCCACATATCAGCAACCATCTCTAGGACATAACGGGACAGTTGTTTGAACTTAAGGCTATACTCATGCACAATCATATATTCCTACTTAAGGGTGAGGAATTATCTTACCTTTGCCTGTCTTAGCTCACGGGAAAGAAACGCCCTATGAAGGCACTCTCGAACACAGCCCAGCTCACAATCAGTGCACCCTCAGCTTTATTTTTCTTTCATTGGTCAAACCAGATTCTAGCAACACCCTTTAGTTGGTATGCAGCTAGTTCCACTCGCTCAACATCAGCAACATGCATAACCTCAAACACTTTCTGCAACTCTTCCACAAAGTTTTTCGGATCCTCAGTGACACTTGAACCAAAGAAGCTTGGAGGATTCATCCTTAAGAACTCACGGATCCTGGAAGTATCAGCCACTTCTTGTCGATTCTTTCTTTGTTGTCCAGATTGGTTGGTCACCACCTGACTCAACATCCAGATAGCTTCCCGGAACTCAACATTAGTGACCTCTCCTTGGAGTTGCACTTCTGGTGCATTAGGTACCCCTTGTTCCTCGACATTCCTCCTAGCAGGATGACCTCAAACAACTCTTCTTGGAGGAATTATCTGAAAAATACGCGCATGCACAAGTTAGAAAGAAACTTTTATAGAGATGAACTATATCACACGAGTAGAGTATGAAAGAAGTAAGATAGTTCCTAAATGTTATAGCCTCCTAATTATAGATGTGGTGCGCTTTACACCGATAACTAAGACTTTACAGACATGGCTTCATAGACACCCTAGGACTCTTGAACTCTATGCTCGGATATAAAGTTTGTCACGTCCCAAGCCTACACTCTGGATGTGACAGGCACTCGAGAACCATTGTTGTCCCCAAGCGAACTATTGTCCTAGCTTAACTCTTAGCGTAAGACTTACTCATAAATAAGATAAAACTTAAAAGTACAACTTTACTAAAATGTCTCAAAACATAACTTGGAATGTTTTAGAAATGAACATTCAACTAGCCAAAGTGGAAACACAAGTCTCAACACAAACGAATGAAATAAAAAGACGCATGAACTAGTGTCTATCTATATATGAAGCCTCTACTAACTGAGATGGACATTGGGATAAGACCCACAACATCCTAATCAAATTAGAAAGATAGAGCAAATAAAGGGATCCTCCGAAAGCAAGGAGGCTCCCAACAACTCTGAGGCTCAACTGGATCAACGAAATGCTGGATGTTGATCCTGGTTACCTGTATCTACATCATGAAAGATCCATGCCAAATGGCATTAGTACATGGAATTTACGAGCATGTGAGGAGGAATCTAAAAAAAGACATAAGCTTGAACTGGAACTGAAAAAACAACTCACCTCGTCTCTACTCAATTAAACTCATTTCAATATAGAACAGTGATAAAGATGCAATATAAAGAAAAGATTTTAAAACAGAAGACAGAAAGCTCAATGCATTGCAAAATACAATATAACTCCGTTTGTATATATATATAAAGATACAAAAATAACTTTGTGGGAGATTCGCTAACCGACAACCATCACTATGAGCTATGTGATGATACAGCGTCTAGCCCATGCTGCCAGAACTGTCTTATACTTTGTTGGAGTATAGAACCTACTACTAAGTGGATCCACTTGTCCATGCTAAAACACATTAAGGAATCATCTAAAAAGTATGACCCTTTCTACCCACGTTGGCTACATGGTTTATGGGGGCTGTGAGTTGTATGGACTCTCCCTTATATCGGTGGTCAATACTACTCCCAAAATATACAAGCTCATATGTTTAAAAACATAACTCTTTCTGTGGTTTGAGATTATTACTCAAAAGTCTTTCTCTTAAAAGAGATGGTACTCAGAACTGCTCATGAAAACTATTTTGGAAAACGGTGTTTCCTCTTTTCTTAAATGTAAAAACATTTCTCTTGGGAATACTTAGTTCCCATATATCATTTTAAAGAAAACGACTCAACTTTACTCTTCCACAAACTCAATGCTCAAGTCTTAAAACAAGTTCAAAAGATTGTAAAAAGACTTCTTGAAATGACTTGAAGAACTCTCAAGACTTGACTCTTAGCTCTACCTTGAATTTGAATTTATGAATTGAAGGTTATGATTATGTTTATGCATAATCTCTAGATATTTAGAAGATGTTTAGATTTGTTAAAATCAACAAGGAGTGAAAGTACACTTTAGGAGAACGTATATAGGCTAAATGACGAAAAAGGGTGGGGGTAAGAGACCATGGCGCACTGTTGGCACGGGGCACCAGTGATGCTTCAATTGCATAATCAACAACACAACTTCCAGTACGAGTGTCTACGAATCGTGCAATAGTATAGTAACCCAAATAAGGGTTGGGGTCGTGTCCCAAGGGAGCGGTTTTGAGAATTAATAGAAAATTAAAATTTAGTTCTAACTAGTCGTAGCTAAAGACATTAATAATTAAAAACATTGTAGATCAAAGGGGGACACAAAAGTGTCAAATATCAATTTGGGGGTTTTGTCACAAGTATAGCAAAAACAAAAAATATAACAAGAAAATCAAGTATGGGGAAAAGTTCTTGGGGTGTGACCGCAATACAAGTTGAGATAAGTGGTCGGGTACATGCTTTTGATAGGAAATTTGCAAGATAATAGTGACTAGGCTAAACTTTAGATGGAAATAAGTTCCCTCTCGGGCAACTTACCCCGTTTCAAATGCGTTCCTCTCGGACACCCATTTTCTGCATGAAGACCAGCCTACGCCTTACCTCACTCACTCTCTCGAGCTGAGTGTTAGGATATGGGACTAGGGCTCACCCTCTCAGGCTGAACCTTATGTCGACCCACTCCTTAGGCCATCAGTCTAGTGGTTTTGGTTTCGCGACCTCCCTCTCGGGAAAGCCGAAAACACATGGATGGCTTTGTATTTGCAACTACAAACACATTAAATTAAACCACAACCACTAGGTGAAATCACCATTAAACTACATCTAACCTATCAGCAAGCAAGACCCAACAATAATATCAACACATATTTTCTAAATCACACCCCAAGAATGGGGGTTTTTAGCCACACATCAAGAAATAACAAAATACACCTAAAATGATAGTGAAATCAAATGGGTATAAGAAATTAAACCTTGATTTAACCAAAGGAAGAAGAATAGGGAAGACTCACTTCCAACTTGGGGAAGATGAACTCCTTTCTTCAAGTTCCCAAAACCCTCTCCAAACTTGAGAGTAAAATGTACTAAAAAAGATATTAAGAATCTGATATTGTCTAATAATACTAAGAGTTCTGATACTAAGCTATAACTCTCAATGAGTATTTATATTTTTCAAAAATTTGTGTTGCGGCGGATCATTTCTGCAACATTAGTCGGAATCGCCGATCAACTCAGCAATTCACCCTTTGGTATAGTTCATCGCCATCTTGCACCATCCTTCGGCATCGTCGTGCTCTAGGTCATTGGGCGACATAGTACTGCTTTGCGGAACTCCTCGGCGATGCGCCGACTGCTTTCTTTTTCCGCAGACTTGATCCTTTCCTTCAGGGCTCAGCACACTGGAACAAAAGGCGATGTGGTATTCTTCAACGATACGCCAAGTGGACTCGGCGATCCTCAGGCCTTCTTTTTCTTGTTCTTTTCATCCTTTTTTGTCTCGTTTGCCTAATGTTGTGATCAATACTGGTTACGAAAGTCAGGTTTTGCTCTGCCTTGCATGCATGAGTATCTCTGAAGCGATGATTTCTCCCAAGTTTATCCGTGTTTCCTCTATGAGACAACCTAGGCAAGCTACCTTGGCAAGGCGAAGAATCGACTCATTCTGGGATGGCATGATTATACTGCTTATGAAACCAAACCAGAACCTTGTTGCTATGTTTAGCTCTTTCTTTTCAATTGGAGCTCCTTCTGCCAGCCATTTTGGAGTCTCATCTGAAATTAGTGGGGCTAACCACTTTTTCATCTCATCCATTTTCTTTGTTCTGATCAAGTGCTAGCAGTGATTTCCAATATTCGTGGACATGCCCAAAACTACGTTAATCGCCTCAGCATCACACTTCACCCTTTTTCCTCTAACAACCACATAGTCTACTTCTTTGAAGGTTGCTGCTAGTTGCTTTTTCTGGGGTATTAGTGCACTATAGAACTCTCTTACCCAGTTTGGAATATAAGGACCGCGGGGCTTGGTGAAAACTTGGAACTTATGGTATCTCAGGCATTACATTATCTCTGGGTGTCTGTCTATAACCCCGTCTATGGACAACCGACTTTCCTCTAGAATTATCCTCAGTCCCTCAGCTTTTACTCGATTTGTTGACTTAGGCGGAAAACCCTGTACTGGAGGCACTAATACCATTGCCTTCTCTGGAACTGGGATGTAAGAGTGGTAGAATGGGCATTCCTGATCCTGGATGGATCCTTCAGCTTTTTAGTTCGTCGCTCAACCATCTGTTCGATTAACAGATCATCGTCATCAAAACCCACATTTTCACTGTCAGATTGGTTGGGGTCATCCTGTAAAACCCATCACTGTAAGTGCTTGCATCTGATAGTTCAAGGATCTTGTCATTGCCCTTTCCTCTCCTACCAACTGTGGAAAGTTTAGCAACCTTGCTTCTGAATGCAGTTGCATCCTCGTTGATTTTAATCCCTTTTGTTTTACCTTGAGGTGACATGCTTTATCTTGTAGCTTTAGTTCTAGCCATTTCTGCAAAGAATTTGGGAAGAAGTTAGAATTCTAAATCAAATTCATAGGGACACAAGTTCAGACGCCGAATAGATCGGCGAATTGCCTAGTTGCTTTGGTGAGCAGTACTTTGTCCGCTGAGAGTCACAGTGCAACAAAGAAAAAAGGGTGCAGACAAAGGGTGATCGAGGATGCTTTCGGTGATTCGCCAAATGTTTTTGGCGATCTGAGACTTCTCACCGAAATCTACAGAATCTATGTCTAAAATAGCATGGAATTAAAGGTGAGATGGGGTCAATAGGCGGACCGCTGAGTGATTTGGTGAGCTCGACCTAGGTCGCCAATCAGCCCATCGTGCCTACTTCCCATCTACCTCATCGATTTTAACCCGCAACCCCAGAGAACAAAATCAGACATGCACTAGATCAATCAAGTTTACAGTTTTTCTCTTTGCTCAACTTAAACAGTATGCAGGAGCACCTTATAAAATTTCATTCATGTCAAATCATCAGAACGGGATTTCAACAATTTACGCAGAAGGGTTGGATTAGCAAGTCAAGAGAGGTACTTGAATAGTCTAAAGTTGTCACCAAGACACAGTACACAGCATGGGGCAAAATATCTTGCAGTGAGAGTATAATTATCACAATTAAATGCAGGGTTTTGAGGACTAACCTTTTAGTTAGATCAAGTCAAGATTGTGATGTAATGCAGCAGGATAGTACAGATCCAAGCACTACTAAATTAGTTAAAATACTCCAGAGATATGAAAACTTTTTAAAATATTAAATAGGTGCAATGTTGCGAAAATTGAGATTGAGAGAGTGTGAAAAAGGTTGAAAGTCAAAATCCGTGGCCTTATAGAAACCATTCAGATCTTACCCATTCGATTCGCCGAGTGTTTATCTATCTCGTCGAGTTTTACAGGACCTTCAGTTAAGGTGAGGATCCAAATGGTGGTCTTTGTCAAGGTCGTCGATCTAGTCAGCGATTCGCCGATGTGGCATTGTGTAATTCATCCTGTACTTTTCACAAACTTTCCATGCCCAATCCTACAAAATCAGACACCTTTATTTCAATCATAACATACAATAAGAATTTAAGGGTTTTGGGTTGCCTCCCAAACAACGCCTTAGTTAATGTCGTGGCATGACATAAATCAGTACTCAAACTCCAGTTTTGGGGTTAGCCTTGGTATCACCAGGCAATCTCTCATTCTGTTTCGTGTGGAGATTGGGCAACGCACAACCCATGAGGTTCTCTAGCAGCTGGACAGCTCTATAATGAGACCAAATCATTCGTTTCATTCCTTCAATGTCTTCCTTCATTTCTTTCAGCTCTCTATCTTGCTCAGTCATCTTGTGGAGAATGATAGAGAGCATTCCCTCAAGACTTTTAACCTCATTGTCCTTGAGACTCTTTTGCTCATGAGAAGGGATGTATTTATCCTTCCTCTTACACTGGACCTTGATCTTCACCATCTTTTTGGCCAACTCATCCATCTGAGTCATTAGGGCTGCCAACATGAAGTCCTTTTCTACTTTTTGATTCATCTCAGCCATTTGATTAAGCAGTTGAGCTTCTATCACATATGGTTGTTTCGCGATGCCTCCCGGAATGAGTTGGTCTACCAACTTCTTGTTTCTAGAACTAAGACTTCTATAGAAACAGTCAAGGAGAGCTATGTCGGGAATGTCATGATTTGGGCATTGATTGATCAGTTCATTGAATCTCACCCATGATTTGTGGTTCCGCTCACCCTCCACTTGTTTGAAGGTGAGGATACAGTCCCGGAACATCATTACCTCTAATGGGGGAAACTCCATTAGTTTCCGAGTGTAGTTCGCCATACTCATTCCCTTTGTTTGGATACAAACCAACAAAACAAAACTAAAAATAAAATTAGTATACTACAACTAATAAGAACAAAAATTCTACTAATCTAAGAATTCTCAAATAACACCACTCCCCGACAGCGGCGCCATTTTGATGTTTCAGTTGCGTAATCAACGACACAACTTCCAGTACGAGAGTCTACGAATCATGCAATAGTATAGTAACCCAACCAAGGGTTAGGGTCATGTCCCAAGGGAGCGGTTTTGAGAATTGACAGAAAAATAAAATTTAGTTTAAACTAGTCATAGCTAAAGACATTAACGATTAAAAACATTGTAAATCAAAGGGGGACATAAAAGTGTCAAATATCAATTTGGGGGTTTTGTCACAAGTATAGCAAAAACAACAAATATAACAAGAAAATCAAGTATGGGGAAGAGTTCTTGGGGTGTGACCACAATACAAGTTGAGATAAGTAGTTGGGTACATGCTTTTGATAGGAAATTTGCAAGATAATAGTGACTAGGCTAAGCTTTAGATGGAAATAAGTTCCCTCTCGGGCAACTTACCCCGTTTCAAATGTGTTCCTCTCGGACACCCATTTGCCGCATGAAGACCAGCCTACGCCTTACCCCACTCACTCTCTCGAGTTGAATGTTAGGATATGGGACTAGGGCTCACCCTCTCGGGCTGAACCTCATGTCAACCCACTCCTTAGGCCATCAGTCCAGTGGTCTTGGTTTCGTGACCTCCCTCTCGGGTAAGCCGAAAACACATGGGTGGCTTTGTATTTGCAACTACAAATCCATTAAATTAAACCACAACAACTAGGTGAAATCACCATTAAACTATAGCTAACCTTTCAGCAAGCAAGACCTAACAATAATATCAACACATATTTGCTAAATCACACCCCAAGAATGGGGTTTTTTAGCCACATATCAAGAAATAACAAAATACACCTAAAATGATAGTGAAATCAAATGGGTATAAGAAATTAAACCTTGATTTAAGAAAAGGAAGAAGAATAGGGAAGACCCACTTCCAACTTGGGGAAGATGAACTCCTTTCTTCAAGTTCCCAAAACCCTCTCCAAACTTGTGAGTAAAATGTACTAAAAAAAATATTAAGAATCTGATATTGTCTAATAATACTAAGAGTTCTGATACTAAGCTATAACTCTCAACGAGTATTTATAGGTTTCAAAAATCTGTGTTGCGGTGGATCATTCGATGACATTAGTCGGAATCACCGATCAACTCGGCGATTCGCCCTTTGGTGTAGTTCATCGCCATCTTGCACCATCCTTCGGCATCGTCGTGCTCTGGGTCATTGGGCGACATAGTACTGCTTCATGGAACTCCTCAGCGATACGCCAAGTGGACTCGGCGATCCTCAGGCCTTCCTTTTCTTGTTCTTTTAAGCCTTTTTGTCCCTTTTTGCGAAGTAGTGTCCATGCTTTCCTTCAAATTCCTGAAATTTCAAGGTTTTCATCAGATATTGAGATAAATTAAGCATTTGAGGACACAATTTCTATTAAAATATAGCCCTAAATGAGTCTAATTTGTGCACTCATCAGCCAGCCCCTAAACTTTAGTGACCCTGTTTTGGCGCACTATTGGTGCACCACGCCAGCCCTTGCTGGTGCATCCGTGGCGTGCCGCGCCACCTCTCCCCCAGTTCAATCCAACGAATTTTTCAGCATGTTTTTTAATCTTAATTCGACTAAAATCGATTCTTTTTCTCAATTTCTCTTAAGATTTAGTTACCCACATGTACACGAGAATCTACTCAAAAACAACTCTAAAACTCGATACGAATATCTCAAGAACTCTTCAGTCCCATCCTAATTCAAGAACGAAAGCAAACTTCAAGAACACTAATCAAGAACATCAAACCTTCAACTTTCTAGAATGAAATTACGTTGAAAATAACTTGATTGGCGTGTGGGTGAAAGAACCCAACACTATGAGAACGCACATACCTCTTGGGGATTAATCCCTTGGCAAAACGACCTTCGATTTCACAAGAATCTTGATGAACGTCTTTACTTTTCTCTTCTTTTCTCTTCTTGAACACTTTTCTAAAACCCTAGTGTGACTTAGAATTGTGTAAACTGAACCAAATCAGTTTAGCCCCCTAATTATTTACTAAAAATGAATTAAATTTTGATAGGGTAAGGAAAAGACCAAAATACCCCTCATATTTCAGGTAACTTTCCTTAACTGGACAGCCCAACTTTAAGCGGGCATATCTTTCTCATACAAGCTCGAAAATTAGCAAACTCGGTGGCGTTTCAAAGAAGTTTCTAAGACCTTTCATTTGATATCTTACGGGTTACCTAACTCATCATGTACCGAAAGTTATGGTTGTTTAAAGTTGACCCTAAGCTCATAACTTATGTATAACTTGCAAAATTTCAGATTTTGCTATTTTCAATTTAGTTCTTTCTATTTTTAGCTCTTTCAAATACCGAGGTATTACAATATCCCCCTTTGGGAACATTCCTCCTCGAATGAGATTACTCTAAGTAGACTAAGGGTGGAAACATCTTACAGCAGTTCAAACACTCAATATGCAAAGTAAATCAACATTTCAACTTAATATAAATGCCGAGAAAAGGATTAGTACCTTAATTTGGAATTTCTCCGGAATCGAAGAGATGTGGGTATCTCTTCTTCATATCCTCCTCAGCTTCCCGAGTAGCTTCCTCAACAGACTGATTCATCCACAAAACCTTGACTGATAATACCTCCTTGGTTCTCAACTTGCGAACCTGGAAATCTAGAATCTGAATAGGAATCTCCTCATAAGATAAGCTATCTTTAATACAAATATCTTCAATAGGTATTATAAGTGAAGGATCACCCATATACTTCTTCAACATGGAAATGTGAAATACCGAATAAACCGCTACTAATTATGACGGTAGCTCCAATTCAGAAGCTACATTGTCAATCCTTTTGGATATCCTGTAAGGACCAATATACCGAGGTGTTACAATAATACTTTGAAGCACATTGTTATTTTCTCGATCTCATATACAATTTTGCAAATTCTAATTAATTAAATGTTAATTTCTAGTTAATTAAATCACCTATTATTTATTTCACTTTTGATAAAATAATTTCAAATCCTTTGAAATTATCCTTATATATAAGCCAACAAGACTTAACACTCCATTACTGAATTGTACGACATTTTGTCTGAGTTATACTTAAGTAAAAGGATGAACACTGCATATTATCATTGTACAACAAGCATGTCATATTGTACTGTATAGGTTTACTCATTGTTGGCCCTTTCTGGCCCAATTTGATTGGCTCTTCAACACGTGGAAGTACAACACAAATTGCATCTGCATATACTCGAAAGGTCTCATTTGAAGCAACTCTGAATCTGTATCTTTGTATCCTGCAACTTAGCCCCTCTCAAAATTGAAACTGGTAAGTTTTTTCATCTCCTTTCCGGTATCTGCTTCTTCTCTCTCGTGTTTATTCTACTTCTTTCCCATTGAATTTCTGTTTTTTCATTTTCTTATTTTTGGGGAATTCTTTCTCCATTCCTTCTCTGTCCGTTTCACTGATTTATAAGTAAAGGACATTTGGTAAATGGGTAATGAAATTGGTTCAATCAGCAATGAAAATTGTGCAAAAAAAATACTTTCTTATGTTGGATGGGTTCTTTGGTGATGAAGTTTGTTTAAAATTTGTGCATGCATGTCAATGCTATGTTTGCCCTTTAATGTACTGAGGGTATTCGATAGTGTGCCTAATTCAACTTTTTTTTTTCCTCCTTTAATTGTGCATTTATAGATAAGTAGTAATTTCTATTCTATATTTTAGAAGTCATTCTTAATGGTCATACGGCTAAAATGATGATTAAAATTGAAGACCAGTAATGTAGAGTAGGAGAAGTGCACGAGAGAGAATAAGTTTGTGGATAGCATGTATACATGTTGACTTCTTTAATAAAAAACTGGGGGGTGGCCTCTATTTTGCAAATTATCCCTAAAATTCATCATATATATAGGAATTTTTTGTGAGGCACTCAACATTTTAAATATTTCTCGAGTTGTAACTTCTGAAAAGGAAAAGGAACTTTTGATGTACAAAGTCCTATTATCGCGCTATTTCTCTCTTATTTCGGTTACTTCATCGTTATTGAGCTCACTAACTATTGTTCTTGAACCAGTAAGGTTCAGTTGCCTGAGGTAAATAAGACTTTGTTCAGCAGTAATTTTAAAAGGCTCCAAATACTGCCGCAACCATACTCAGAATGCAGTTCCACATTGCTTCGTTAGGGTAAACATTTTCGTGTTACTTTCTTTTTTAGTCTGCTAAAAAAGAATGTCTCTTTCTAATTCACTAACTATTAAATTCTTCTACATGACATGTTTAAGACCACAAAGTTCATATGACTTTTGGTGTATTACACGCATATTTAGTTTAAAATCATAAAATTTGAAAGTCGTCCTTATTTTCTTGAACTCCGCCTCCAGACAAGACAAACTATGATACATAAATAAAAATGATGGATTAATGATTTTTGCCTTGTTTCACATACAGAGTTTTTTTATGTTCTTACTGAATTTGCTTTGTACCTGATACTGTTTTGCTTCTTTGTAGTGTTGGATATGTGCCTTTTACCTTCGCTTCAAGTAGTAGAAATCGTACTAAAAAGCAAGCACACCTAATATGACATTGAGAGGCTTCTGTTAAATGATTAGTTGGAGCTGAATGCCCTAGAGTCGTATCTTGTGTTCATATTATCGCGTTGGTTGCTAGAGATGCATTTCTGATTACAGCAAGTGAAAGCTCAATAAAATAAATTATGAATTTCTTGAACAACCTAATTTTGTGTTAATTAAGGCCACTGATAGTTCATGAGAGGTAATGAAATGCGTCAAGCTCAGGATGGTCTTTAAGTATTCTGCCTTTTATGTATCTAATTATCTTCGTGTTTTTGTTGATGTCGCTAGCATGATTGGAAGGTCCTTTTTGAAATGTGTCAACCGATAGAAGAAATGTAACAATATCAAATGTCTCAGAAGCCATTGTTGACATCCCAGTTCCAAAAGATATCAAATTATTAATATGTCCACCGACAATAGAAGATGCAGATGATCATTCCAAATCTAATATAGTGTATGAGGAGATCATTCAAAATGCATTCACATGAAATCCTAACTTCTCTATCATTCGGAAGAAATTCTACTAAACCAAAAAAGCCACCAAATGTTTTCCAGTAAAAGCTATTAGAAGACTCCGCACTACGTAACAAGGTTAGTGCAGCTTACACCCCATTGTTAGAACTTAAAATAGCACTTTTGAAGGAGTAGAACTATTTTTTTTCAAAATGAGAAATCTTCAAGTTTTTAAAATGTCTTGCCCATATATTTGTCCGATTAAATAGAATACTTACTTGATTTTAAAGTTGATTCAAATTTTTTGTTTTAGGGTGATAGAGGTCAAGAATGATGACACTCATAGTAAAAGTTTGATCTCAAAGTATATTTTCTAATTTGTTGGTGTGATTTAGTTCTTAAATTGAGAAGTTTAAAGGTTCATAGACCCTGACATGAGTGCTACAATAAAAAGTATATTTCCATGGTGTTGGTATTCTATGTTAATAGAAACTTCTCCCGCTGAGTTTACAGGTAGCTTCATGTTCCCTATCAATAAAAAGGACTCAATTGGATATGGTAGGTGATTTACATGTTCTATAATGATATTTAGTGGAAATCAGTTTTCTCTTCTTTCACACATAAATGATTGTGTCTTGAGGGGACAAGCTAATTTCTTAAATCATTATTGCCGTGTAAATATTTGTCACCTGAATGATTCTAATTGAAATAAAGCAGCATTGATGGTAAAATAAAACTTTAACACTGCAACAAAGAGTAGTACAAATAGTAGCCTAAAGTGTATAAACAAGATCATTTTTGGAGATATTTTTAATTCACTTGCAGCTCTTTCACGATGACATCTGTTAACAGGCGTGGAGTGGAGTGAGCAACAACTAATTGTCTTTGTAGTTTCATGTTGTTAGTGTTTTGTGGTGATAGAAACTTCTCCTCTCAAGTTTGGAGGTTAGCTTCATGTTCCCTATCGATGAAAAAGACTCAATCAATTATTCACGTGGATCAAAAATTTGTACCATATGCATTACCGATAATATGGACGAACAAGTGCATTGTTATAATTTTATAGGAACGAGATGTGTTAAACTTGATTCTTCTCAGAAATTCACATGTATTTACTTGAAACACGTGTCTCGCCACCTTTTCCTTTGATGTTTAATCTCTCTCTCACTCAATATCCATCTTTTCAGAAGAAAAACTTATATGGAGCTTTGAATTTCTTCGGTATATGTTTGTTTCTGGTTACATGTCCATGCATTTTCAGGTTTTCGTTATTCACTTCCTCCCTGATTTTCTATTATTTTATGCCCGTATTCTTCTTCAGACCTAGATTCCCAATCTCGAGATATTATCTCCCTTCATCTAAAATTTCTGAAGGAGTGGATTCTTTCGCATAATACTAAAAAAATTAGTAGTTTTACGGTTGAGTTTGTTCTTTAATCTCTTTTTGATTTTTTTTTAGACTAAAAGCCTCTAACTACTGGATCAAGCGCACTGGTAATGGACTGACAGTAAGATTTTCCTCTCTATTTGCTAGTATAACTTATACATTCATTATACATAATTTGTTCTTTATTTACCAATTAATTCCTTTTAAGCTTCCTATTTATTTTGCTTTCTTTTGATAAGATTCTCAGGTTGAGGTTTGATGCTATCTCTGTTATGATAGAAACGTGCAAATGCAATTCCATATATAAATAAGCTGGTGACCTTTTTTTTCAAAAGGTATCTTAATTCCTTCTGTGTTTCTCCTTCTTAATGTATTCCGTTAAATTTGATAAATTTTTCTTATGTTTTCTTGAGATACACGTCGTTTGAAGATTTCCACTTTTATGAAATTATTTTAATAATATCTGGATAGAGGGCTCTGGGTTATACTAATATTAAGTTAGCTATTTTTATGAGTAGAATTTCACATTTGATTAATTGACTGAATATGTTTTCTATCATGTTAGATAGACCAAAATACTTTGTCATGTAAGGCTCAACTATCCAAAGAAAGAGGGACATCAAAAGAAAAGGAAAAAAAAAGATCTTCTTGTAATTTGAAGGTTAAATGGGAACCACCAATGTTTGTGCAATGATATGATTGTATATATCTTGAAATCAAATAGCTTAAGCAATAGGATGGAACATATCATACTTGATAGTACTTCCTCTTAGAATTGCTCAGACTGTTTCAAAACTTAGCTAAAGTTTTCTCAGTAGTGTTATAATAATTTTTGATACATTGAACTCACAAAGTGTAGTGGAACTTCATTATTAGTTTTAATATCTAAATCAAGGATATATTTAATTGATACTGAACAAAACATGTTGATTAAATATACGTTGAGCAACTTTATACGTCTACAGTAAACATAGAAAACTCTTTTGTGCTAAATAAACTATTTACTGAAGGTCGTTAGTTTGTACATATAGCTAATCCATTTTTCAAAGCAGATTTAATGTTCCTCTCAAATATGATTGATGTCATAAGGTGCATTTCTTTCCTGTACCACACCAAAAGTACCGCCCCCAAATTCTTCCTTTTTGAGCTCACTGTTTAATTTTTACGAGAATTAATGATGCTTTCACTTATCCTTGTAATACCTTTGATGATTGTTTCGGTTTGCATGTCACTTACATCTTTTCTTTACTTGTGAGCTATGAAGTTGGTCGTTTCACTTGAGTTATTAGTGTATATAAGATTTCATGACAGATTCTACAATAAAGCTAGCTCTTCCTGTCATAACATCCTATGTTGCGGTTGCTTCAACTCTGTTATGAATCAATTCCTGCTAAATTTTATTATTTACTTCTGTAAACTATATTTGTAGATGTTAACAGTTTCTTTATTTAATTTCTGCACACTTTTTATGTTTCATGAGTCGACATATTTTCTTTCTTTTTTCTCTTTTTCCTATGTATTCTATAAATAAATTTACTTGTTTGACAAATTGCAGACAACCTGATCCTCGTGGATCAATTGTAGTAAAATTATGAATGGAACTTTTGACACTATCAGTTGCGAGAATAAGTTCTGCTCCTTAAGAAATGAAGGAGACGTCCTGGATCTTATATCAGGACATATCTTTAGCAAGAATGTTAGTTCTGAATGTTTCCTCTTTAATTTAGGGTTGAATTAGCATCTGATAAAGTTAACTTTGATTTGGAATTTTAGTCCAGTCAGCTAAATGCACATTTGTAGGCAGGATACCTAAGTTAATTTTTATTGACTGCTACTCTTATACACTCTATTAAGGCATCTACCGCACGCCAATGAGTTCACTAATAAGGTATCCATCTGCTAATGGTCTAGCATCAGCTCAATTAGCTTTATATTTTTTGGTGTGTTAGTTTTTCATTATTTTCTACTGTCCTTCGTGATCAAATGACTCTGCAAATCATTCAAAATTGACCATTTCTAGAAGTATAAAATATTGGAGCACGGGCCATTCCTTTCTAGCCTTGTAATATAAGGAGTCTCTTTTGTACATTTAATCTTTAGTTGTATATTCTATAGGTTTCAAGATTCTAAAAGTCACAGACAGATTATTTATTTAAATGTATAGTAACAGTTTAAAAAAATTACATTTTAAATCAAATTTAACTTATAACATGATCTCATCACTTCATCTCCAACCTATACATCCCATATCACATTTTTTAAAGTGAATAAATTTTTTTTAAAAAAAAGATTTAATGAAATAGTATTAACCACGGAAAAATATCAAATATTATAAATGTTAATAAAAAACAAACATAGAAAACTCATTTGATCTAAAGAATTTAAGTACATAATTTGACAAAAACAAATCATATTGAGTGACATAAATTATAGAATCACAATAAGACATTATAGATCTAACAATATCATCATTTGCAGGGGATTTACTTTGATAAATATTGTTATTCTTCTTCTTAATCTTTCACTTTTATATTTGCAAATATATTCAAATGTTTTTCGGCTAGCCATCAAATAATATACCTATTCGCACTTTATGATGATAAGAAGAATGAAAATAATTCAACAAACAACACTACACATTTGAAGAAGAACAGATCCATAATTCAATAATTAAACATGTAAATATAAATGACTGAATAAAAAATAATAAAATTAAAAAGTATTAGATTAACTCCACTAAAATTAAATTAAAAGAATAGCATACAATTGCAAATAAAATTAAACATATTTTTGTTCATTCTCTAGTATTTTATCACCCACAAGTCTATTATTAAAGAGCTATAAGAAAGTGGGGTAACATGCTTGAACTATGATAGTAAATTATATTACACATTTATCAATATTATTTTATTAATGATTCCATTAAAATTACGATTTATAAATGCATATATTTAAAACTCCAATAAATGTGAAGATATGACTACAATTCAATATTAAAAAACATGTTAGTATAAATGATTGAATTAAAAATTAAAAGAAAATGATAACATAAAAAGATATCAAAATAACTTCACTAGAATTATATAAAAGAATAACACAATCCTAAATAAAATATTAATCACATTAAAAATCATCAAAGATTACGAATGTAAATTAAAAAAACATTGAAAACTCATTCGACTTAAATAATTTAAATACAAAATATGACAGAAACAAATCAAATTGGATGAAATAAACTAAAAAATCACAATAAAACATTATAGTTCTAACAATATCAACAGTTTCAAAGGATTTTCTCCTCCTCCTCTTCATCGTATTCTTCGTCTTCGTCTTCGTCTTCGTCTTCGTCTTTTTCGTCTTTGTCTTCGTCTTCGTCTTCATCTTTGTCGTCGTTGTCTTCGTCTTCATCCTTGTCATCGTCTTCGTCCTCATCTTCTTCCTCTCCTTCTTCCCCTCCTTCTTCCTCTTCTTCTTCCTCTCCTTCTTCCTCTTCCTCTTCCTCCTCCTCCTCCTCCTCCTCCTCATATTCTTCTTCGTCTTCGTCCTCGTCATCGTCTTCGTCCTCTTCGTCTTCTTCCTCTCCTTCTTCTCTCCTTCTTCCGCTCCACCTCCTCCTCCTTTTAGCCTTCAGGATCCCTAGAAAAAAAAAAAGCTGGAATCAAAAAGAAAGAAGAGAAAAAACGAAAATAAGGATCGGGGTCTTTCTAGTTATTATTTTTGTTTATTAAAACACAGGACTCTAAGTGGCTCATCATAGCCTTTTTAGAGTGAATTTCACGGTTATGATGAGCTTTAGAGTTGAGTTCAAAGTTACAGCCTTTAGTAGAACAGGTGAATTCGTCTTCTTCGTCGTCCTCTTCCTCTTCGTCGTCCTCTTCCTCTTCGTCGTCCTCTTCCTCTTCGTCTTCCTCTTCCTCTTCCTCTTCATCCTCTTCTTTTTCGTCTTCTTCTTCTTTGTCTTCCTCTTCGTCTTCCTATTTTGTGAATGTTCAATGTGGATCATCATATATATCTCTTATTCACACGAATCTATGAAGATGGCCAATGAAAACTGTTATTAGTTAAATGCAATAATGTCTATATTTATTTCAATTTGATGCGGTTCAATCATGTAATTAGTCGTATCTCACTAATATTACTTTGTAGATGATATTTGTTGTGTATTTTTCCTGTCATCTAACCAGATGTGTTTTGCACGTGTATTCCACTTAATCTATTTAGATGTCATATGAACATGTGGAGAAAAACTACATTTTATTTTTTAGAACTATTTTTTGTATATTAATTTTTATTTTATAAGTTATAACATAATAGATGATGTTCTTTTTGTTGACTCTCATATTTGACTTCTCAATTGACTGTGTACATAAATCAAAGATAGTAATCTGACTGTCCATAGTTAACTGGGAAAGGTTTCTTTTTTTTTACCGAAAAACTAAAAATTAAAATTAAAGAATATATTCTATCTGTGAAATCATATATATAATCACTTGTTTATCTTACACCCAATATAATTCATATACTTGTAAAGAAAATCAATTTATTCAACAAAGCATGATTTGTCCAAGGAATAATAACAACATCGTGTTATCACATATATAGGGATGGTATAATAATATGAAAAATTATTGGTCAAAAGTTAATATAAGGAAAGATGAAAGATAAAATTAATTAATGTAATAACTATGAGCATTCATAATATTATAACTAAAGAGTGTAAAAGAGTGTGAATAACATTTGCAATAATTTCTAATAACTAAGAGAATTTATAATGTTATAACTAAAGAATTAATGTGCAATAGATGAATTTCTAATAAATTTTATACTTACATAAATAAATAGGACTTTTAATTGATGTTACTATTTTTTATAGATATTAGATTTTAATTTAGAGTAGTGACAAAATGAAAATGTTTATTCAATATTACTAAATATAAAATTTATTTTGTTAATGATAAATTTTAAATGATTCATATATATTCACATATTTTCACATTTGTTGTGATTATTTTTTTTAAAAAAAAGAACTTGAAAAATTTTAAAATAATATATTTTGAAGTTAGAAGATCTTTTTAACTTGATAATACAATCGCGACATATATAAATACCTACCCATATATATATATATATATATGAAAATATATATCTCATAAAAATTAACTATTAAATAAATAATAAAAATTAAACTAATACAGACTTCAATTGGCGTTATTAGAAGTCATATGAACTTTTCTTCATTGAAAAAACTGAAATATTAAGAAATAGTAAATTAGCAAAACAAAAGGGAAATGTTTACACAGTAATAACTATTTTGAAGCAAACTTCCTGACAATCTAAATCACATAAGTAGCATTGATAAATAAAGTCATACTTTGACAAAAAAAATAAATCGTGACAATTCTCTAACTTTTGAGAAGTTTAATAATTTTGGGAAAAGATATTCAGAAACATATATCAACATCACAAGAGATACTATTAACAAAAACAAATGAATTTATACCTCAATAAAAATTAAACTTATACAAACTTCAACTGGCGTTATTACAAGTTATATGAACTTTTTCTTCGTTGAAAATACTGAAATAATAAGAAATAGTAAATCAGTAAAACAAAAGAGCAATGCTTATATAGTAATAAATATTTTGAAGCAAACTTCCTGGAAATATAAATTATATAAGTGGCATTGATAAATAAAGTCATTATTTTGTCTTGGGCATCAAGAAAACAAATCGTGACAATTCTCTAACTCTTGAGAAGCTTAATAATTTTGAAAAAGAATATTCAAAAGCATATAGCTACATCACAAGAGAAATTGTGTACAAAAACAAATGAATATAGCCTACAATAAAAATTAAACTAATACAAATTTAAACTGGCACAAGTCTTATAAATTTTTCTTCGTCGAAAATACTTAAATATTAGGAAATAGTAAATAAATAAAACAAAAGGGAAATGTTTATATAGCAATTACTATTTTGAAGCAAACTTCCTGACAATCTAAATCACATAAGTAACATTGATAAATAAAGTTATTTTTTTGTATTGAGTATCAAAAAACAAATCGTGACAATTCTCCAACTCTTTAGAAGTTTAATAATTTTTGACAAAGATATTCAGAAGCATATATCTACATCACAAGAGAAATTGTTAACAAAAATAAATCAATTTATACTACATCATGTTAACTTCATATATTGGAACATTACAAATTAATATATATACTAAGAAAAGAAATAATTATTATATCATCAGAATTATTTTCCTCAAGTTCTCGAGGTTAAAGAATACTCTCTTAGGATAGAACAATTTACTTCATCAGAATAGTGGTACCTCATATTCCGCTAAACTTCGAACTCACTCAACGACAATAAATCACACAAAAATTTTAAAACGCAAGAAGAAAAAGAGTAGAAGATTAAAAAAAAAATTGTGGTTGAAAAATGAGAGGAAACCCCTCTATTTATAGTCAACAAAGGGTAGTATGAACAGGTATTTTTTGTGTCTTATCTAAAAAGTCATGACCTTTGGAAAGAAGTCACAACTCTTTGGAAAAGTCACAACTTATTGAAAAAGTCACAACTCTTTGGAAAAGTCA